>APFE030474927.1:1430-16091 GCA_000404065.3 Pinus taeda
GTAACCACGTATTTCCTTCTGGGATCTGCATGTACCACATCTGTAGCTCATCCTGAAGTGCTCCAAGAGAATAAGACAAAGTTTATAGTCTTAATATTATTATGAGCTAATAATATTTGACTGTTCTATATTTAGACTGAGCAGTCACTCCGCTGTGGTGTCACTCCGCTGTGGTCTAAAAATAGAAGTCCATCTATTTTTTCCAACTTGATCAATCATCCATAAATAGCAACTTGCAATCCATAGACATGATCCATATGTCTAAAAATAGACATAGTCTAAAAGTAGACTTGCGCCAAAAATAGCCTACGGGCCCACTTAGTGAAGGCAACTCCTTTCCACTAAGCTCCATCATCTTGTTGCAATCTCAACAACCATTTCTTGTTGCACACTTTTCAACAAGGAGTCTCGTGTAGAAAACACAGCTTTCAAAAAAGAAGCATAGTGAGGTGGGAAGAATGTCAAGAATGATGGAGAAGGGTGAGGGAAGGTAGGATAGGTGTTGTTATTGGTTTCAGAGCTTTCTTGACACCTACTACTACTTCCTGAAGTTCTCCTACAGACCTGCAATACAATTGCAAATTCATTTTTCTTTTTCTTTTGCTCTTTTTTTCTTTTTAAAAACAACTAGGGCACCTCAAGGAGGGTTTCACCATAATTGCCTACCCTGGGCTCCTCCAAGGGAGGTTTTCACCTAGGGATCTTATTATCTTTTTCTTTTCTCTTCTTTCCAACCCATTGACCGCTTCATGGACGTTTTCAATCAATGAGCCAATCTGAGGTGCCTCTGAGGAGGTTTTCACCTTAGATTTTTATTTTTTCTCTTATTTTTCATTTTTTCTTTTTTCTCTACCCTACCCTACTTGAGAAACAAAATCATTTTCAAGTATAAGAATACTTCCAATGGAGCCATGTGCACATCAAGATGATAGACAAAATGATGTGGAGGCTTGAAATGCATGCTTTGATAGGTATCCATATTTCAGAGACCAAATGATTTGACTTTGAAGGATAGTTGAGGAAGAGAGTACTGTTGCAACTTAAGGACTATCTAGAGCCATGTTTGAATATAGTTGTGATGTCCTTGGTCCTTTTGCTGATTTGGATCATTCTTCATGTCTTCTTCTATCATGACCTTCACATCTTCCTCTTTTTGCTGATTTTTCTCTTGAATACATGGAGGATTTGATGGTAACCATGAGAGAGCTCTCTCGATTTCTGATTCTGATGTCTTCTCTTCATCAAGTGCAGCCCATGGTTCTTTGATCTTATCTTTTGCATCTTCTTCTACTGGATGTGATCCTTCAATGATATCAATATAATCTCTTTTTTGCAATACTCTTCCTGAGCTATGGTTAATATCATTAAGCTCAAGAGGAGTTGTTTGGAAGTGTTGTACATTAGCTTTGCAATTGAGTTGAGTTACTCCAATGTGTGGGTTTCTAAATGGTGGTTCCCCACTATATACTTGTTGGGCCTGTCTGTTATTTAGGTTCGGGTTCGTTTGAGTAGGTATTTGGGGTTGCCTTAGTGGAGCAAGAGGCAATGGTTGTGGTTGAGAAGGTGGTGGAGGCAAAAGAGCAGGAGGAGAGTTGTACTAGGGCCTCCACCCCTGATGAGGTGCATTCTACTAAGTTTGTGGCTGAGCATAGGGGTGAAATTGATGAGCAGCTGGTTGGGCATAATATGGAGATGTGAAGAACCAAGAAGGAGGTGTGGACCAGGAAGGATGAGTAGGGGGGGCCCAAGAAGGTATAGAAGTGATTTGGTTGGGGTTGTAGTATGCCTGAGATGTCCCTTGCATCCCCTGCTGATATGGTCTAGGTCCATGCGGCCTCCTTTGGTCTATGTAATAGGTCTGTTTAGTGACTACTTCAGCCCCTTGGTACATAGCTTTAAGTCCGAGCAAGGATGGGCACTTGTCTGTGGAATGATTTTCTTCACAGATTAAAAAAACCTCTATAGATTTCAATGGGCATTCATTCCTAGGATGCCTCTTGGCCAAAGCCCTCTTTGCTTCCTCTTGTTTTCTTTTGATATGCATGGCAAGAATCTACCTCATCTCGCTCTTGAAATCTTCCAACCGATTCTCAAATTCACTTCTAAGAGATGAGTTGGAAGACAAGATACTGCTCCTATCATTTCTTTTTTCAGCCATTGGCTCTAAAGGAATGGGTTTCTTCTTCTTCTCCCCCTATAGGTTCTTCAAATATGTCTGGCTTTACCTAAAGGTGTTTCCTGATTCCAGCCACAGAAGAAGAGATAAGGTTGGCTGTGTGAAGTAGTGGGGGTGTTGGGCAAACAATTTTTCTGAATTATCTCTACTCCTGCAAGGCATGAAAGGAAATCTCTTTTTGGGTGATTTTTTTTTTTTTTTGCTTGTACCTACAAAACTGAAATAGATTGAACAAAAAATTACAACTACTGAAATGAACTTGCTGAAATGACATTGCAGAATTGAAATGAAAGCAAGGAAATGACTAATCTACTTTGCTGGAATGGAAATTGCATAGTTGAAATGAAAGCTGGAAATGCCTAATCTACCCTTGCAGAATTGAAATGAAAGCAGGAAATGTCTAATCTACTTTTGCAGACTTGAAATTGTAGAATTGAAATGAAACAACTACTCTACTTTTGCTGAAATAAACTACTTAGCAGAATGTTGCAGTAGAAAATAGAAGAAAGCAGTATTGTAGCAATAATGCTGCAACTCTTGGGGCTTCCTTCTTTACTTTTATCAACCCAGTAGTTTGTAATAAACTTGAAAGCGACAGTGCTATATGCACAAGTACTAGCTCTTATTGCAGGTTGTCACTTGATCAGTTGGCGCAAGTTCGCTAGGAGATTAAGCCAAATTCTATGAGTTCTCAGAAGAAGCTTTAACTGTGATGAAAGGAAACTAACTCTACAGGGGTTATTCTACTTGCAGAAAGAGAATGGAAGCTAAAATGAAACACAAACCCTAGTTTACCCACTAACTCTACATTTGCAAGAAAAGAGATGGAAATTGTTGAAATGGGGGCCATTGACTACTGAAAAGGTAAATTGCATTTATTCAAGCTACTTCTAAAAAGAAATGAGAAAAAATCATATTTTTGTACTTTTGAGTGTTTTTATGTGAAATTATTATGCTTGTGATTTATCTGGTTATGACTGTGCAGAGGTTTGGTGGCAAAGGAAGATGGAGTTTGTTGTTGCAGAGGTGGATGATGGTGTGGAGAGGTCCTAAGAAGCCTCTAGCACCCTTCTTAGGACTTCCATAGTGATCGAACTTCAAAAAATCACTCATAGGAAGTTCTACAGGATGCTCCAGGGGATCTACAGGAGGATCTAGAGGAGGAGGTCGAAAGCTGTTTTTGGAGTTTTGAAGGTGGAAAAATTATGGGAAAGGGGAAATGAAGGCTATATGAAGGTGTTGAGGTGTCTAGAACTTGTCAAGGAAGATCAGGGACGAATGTGATGGTTGGATTTGTTCGAATCGCAAGAAAGCAGCTTTATGGAAAAAACACAGAAATTAGGGCAGATTAGCGAAATGTTGTGAATGAGTTGGGAAATCTATGTGAAGTGAGCTGGTGCTAGCTATTCTATGGAGGGATGGTGAGATGAGGTGTCTTGCAAGAGATCTGCACATTTACTTTATCAAAACTGACCAAAGAAATATCTAAATAGAATTTGGTCTAACTTGACCTAATTTCTGACCTACAAACAAGAAATTGTTGAACAGTACCTTATGAATAGAAAAGCATGTGAGAGAACTATGGAAAAAGAATAGGAACTAATCTAAACAAGTGAATCTGAACCAATATCAACTTTTCCAAATCAAGTTATCATAGTAGCAGTTGCATGGAAGAGAAAAAACTGTGTTTTTGGTAGCAGCAGTAGTGCCTTAACCTCAAATCATAGTCCCAAGAAGGGAGAAAGGAGATCAAAAAATATTGTTCAGATTTTTGAATTTTTTTTGTCACTACAACAACTTACTTAAGAAACTTGAAACAAAGACAACTATACTGACCATAAAAAACAACCTAATCTAACAAAGTAAAATGAATCTATGCAATAGAAATTAACTCATGAATGGAAGGAAAAGCATATAAGTACAAAGTAGGAGGTGTTGGGAAGATTGGGTTGGGCCCTAACCCAAGAGCTTCAGCCCTTTGAAAGAGATCAGTGCTAGCTCAAAATTTGTTTCATCTTCACTATAAAAAATAGTAGTTACATTACATAAACTGTTCTAAAAAAGAACTCGAAAATGAGTTGAACACAATGCTGCACAAAAGTGCGAAAATCTACTAATCACTGGCTAACATCTAACTAAAAAAAGAGGCCCTAAGCCCCCCTATTTATACAAATTGAGTCCCCCAATATCCCCCCTAAAATCAAGGAGCTCAGCTTCTCAGAATTGGAGATAAACAACAGTCCTTCTTTACTTGCTCGGCTGCCCCTTGGAATGTGGACCTTTTTGCTCTAAGTTTCTGATGGAGAATTCAAGGTAAGGGTTCATAAATGAAGGGGACACCCCCCTACAAGTCCTTTTCCCTATTTCCCTCGAGTTTTGGCTACCATTTGCTCATAAATCCCTTGACTTTGTCCAAAATTGACCAAAAAATCTACATAAGGCACACGTTAGACTACATGGCAAAATGACTAACTCAATTCACTCTGTTAGCATAAATATATTCAAAAACAGGCAATAAACTAATGATAATGGTGGATTAAGTTGAAATAAGAGGCAAAATTAGCCCATATAGTTACCCATTTCTGGGGCTCATCATGAATCATTGGTGATAGGAAGGTCAAACTCACATGGTCGAGTGATAGAGTCATGTTATTCTTTTGGAAAATATTTGCAGACTCTACATGTGCTCAGGGGGAGCATGGATGATATAGTGCATCTCAGCATGTACAAAGGGGGAGTTTAATGAGAAAATTTAGCATGTGCTTAGGGGAAGCATGATCAATGTTTATATTCAGTTGTTCAAATATGGAAGTCTTCCTTTTGGTCAACCCTTTTCCCTTGATATCAAAGGGGGAGAATATCCTGGTCTACCCTTTGCCCTTGGTGTCGAAGGGGGAGAGTATTTTAGTGTTGCTTGTTATCTCTAACAATTTCTACAGCTTGCGGTAATCAACACCAACATAGCTGCCATCAAGTCCAAAGGGGGAGATTATTGGCATTATGATGCATGTGTTGTACTTGATGGCAAACCACTTGTAGCAAAACAACTGACTTGTATATGGTAAATAGATGAATCTATAGAAGAGATGAGATATCAGATATGACAGAATGCATGACAGTTGTGTTTATAGATGTGATGAAATGTAGGGCAGTTTCAAGGAATCAGTTCAGAAGGAAACTCACTTATATGAAATATCACAGTATAGCATGACAACAACAAAGAATTACAACTCAGACTACAAAGAATAAAGAAAGAGAGGTATACGCAGGTTCACCTTGACCAAGCTGCGTATACACATAGGTTCACTGAACATAAGTAGCATATACGTACACACACACTTTCACAGAAGGAAAAGCATGTATATCTTGGAAAACTAAGTTTTTGGTCCAAGGTATTTGGTCCATGGTATTTTGATCCATGGTATTGATCCAAGGTATTTGGTCCGAGGTATTGAACCTAGGTATTTGGTCCAAGGTATTGGTCCCAAATGGTTTTGGTCCATGGTATTGAGAAAGGCCTAAAACTATAAAAGGAGGAGAAGATCATTAGGCCAAGCGTGCAAGGATTGAATATCTGATGAAGTGTGAGATCTAGTATGCAGGTTATTGGGTTATGGTGTTTTGTTTGATTTGAACTAAGGAGGAACCTTAGCAGTTGATGGAGGATAATATCTAATGATGGATCAGGATATTAAGGCTTGAAATGAACTATCTTTATATGCTTTGATCATGTTTATTCTAGATCTGAATACTAATGCATGTTTTGTTATGTAAATGTTATGATATGGGTATGACTGAAGTTTGGAATAGCTGCAAAATTATCAATTAATATTTACAGACATATATGCTGGTTGGGTTTGATAAAAGTGTGTATACATGCTAGTTCAACACATCTAAGTAGCGTATACATTATGTAATATGATATTTGAAGTTATAGGTGGATCTGGTTGTTGTTGTAGAATTCTGGTTCTGCTCTGTGTTCTGGTGACTGCAGTTTGATGACAGTATACTGAATGTTCAGATTGACTGGTTGTGATTTGCTTAAGCGATAATGGGCTTTCAGTGATCTACTTATGGGTGATTCAGAGATGTATGATTGAGTTTCAATAATTGCTTAATGCACATGTATTTGATGGTTGTAGTGCAGTGGTGATTGATTTTGATCTCCAATGTTGATAATCGGTCTAGTATGAAAATTATATGAAACGAGGCCTTCATGTGTATTTTTGTGTACCAGGAGCATCCAGTTTGAAAATTTATGAAACGTGGTCCCTGGAGGAAGAGAGAATCTTGTAGCCTTCTGTAGGTCAGCACCTATGTACTAGTAAACATATCAGCTAGTACAAGAGCTAGGGGGTTGTAGCTCCCTTCCAGTAGAAGATGGAGAACGAGAGAAGATAGTAACCTTCTACAGGTAGAAGCCTGTGTACTGGTATGAGTCTGCACCAGTACAATGTTGTAAACAAATTTTCTTATTATTAAAAGAAGACAAAGATGACAACAGCAGGTGGATTTCACCCACATTGGGTTTCCACCTTAAATCTTGGTGTTCTTGTGTGTTGCTTATGTGTTATGGCTCACTCTATTATTAACTACATATGGTTAATGTTTAATGTTTAATAAAGTAGTGATGCACAGATTAAATATTAACATATGATGAATTAACTAAATCATTAGTTTGTTGGATATACGCTTGTTTTCTTAAACATAGTTGCATGTACATGCGGGTTACCCACATGGAAGTATTCTATATAAATTTGAGTATTAAAAGTAAAAGATTATTGACTTTACTAATACTGATTCACCCCCCTCTCAATATTACTTCCAACAATTAGCTGATAACTTTAGGGATTGAGACATTAATATAATCAATGACACCATCTCCATACTAATCTTAAGTTTAGACCCTAACATGAACATAACGACATAAGGAATAACTTCTAACACATATAGTGCACCTGTACTTCATCAGTCTACGCACCCTGGTTGACAATTTATGATTGACAATTTAAAGACATCAAATTGGCCAAACACCAACTCTATGCCCAAACCTACAAACAACTCCTTCCAAAACTTGGAAGTGAACTTTGCATCCCCGTCTGATACAATCTTCTTTGCAACATCATGTAGTCTAATGACATTTGTGATGAATATCTATGCCACATAACTAGCTGAGAACGTAGACTTCACCGGAATGAAGTGTGCAACCTTTATCAACCTCTCCACAATTACCATGATGGAATCATGCTGCTTCACTATCTTTCACAACCCAATGATGAAATGATCTAGGTGGATACTGGTGGCCACCTACCAATTCCACTTGGATGCCCACCATTGTTTCTTTCAGTTTCTTAGTTAGCACAGTTTACTATTTTTAGGAGTTTTTGGGTCCTAAACTTCCGAAGCCGTTTTAAGGCCCTAAACGACGATTTTTTGGAAATCTACCTCTAATGATTAGTTGTCTAAAATCATATTTTTTGTCGTAGTCCTCAGAGAGATCTTTCCAATGAGATATCATGAGCGTCAAACGGAGATAATATGACCAAGTCGTGACCCCGAGAAGTTGGCTATCCAACTCACCCCAATGGGGCCCATAAACTCTTTGTGTTACATCTCCTCGAGTTAGGGTTTTGGTTGTTTAGGGTTTTCTCTTATTATTCAATAGTAAAAAGGCAATTGAGCCTCATTGTAATGGAGTTCAGAGGCATGTAGCTGCCACATCTCTTCTCAAAGATAAGCTACCATCGCCCTAGCTAGTTTATTTCCATTTTTGTTTGTAAGCATATTTCAGTATTTCACAGTAATGAAATGAAGTATTATTTCTGCTGCATCTCTATATGTATGGTTATATCTGTAATTTTTTGTGTTCTTGTTTAAATCCAAATCAGTGGTATTAGAGCAATTTTCTCTTTCTTTGTCTTTCTTTGCATGTTCCCAATGAGGTCGGGATATAAGGAGTTAGGGCTTGAACTGGTTGAACCTTTGCAAGACCAGCCTCGTAAATCTCAATGACCTCCCATGGCGGATGAAAATAAAGATGAGGAGGCAGGAGATCCTATCAAAATCTTGCTCGAAGAGGCCCTCGAGCGACAACAGAATGCGATGATGGACAACTTTGCCCAGATCCTTCAGTGGCTACCCAAGGGAGACACATCTACTTCCAGCAGCTACTGTGGAAGCACCACACCCTTTAAGATACAATTTAATTTTGACATTCCCATATTTGAGGGTCAGATGGAAGCAGATGCCATAGGTAAATGGTTAAATCTACTAGAAGGGTATTTTTCTATTCATGATTTTTTTAGTCGAGAAAATATTACTTTCGCTCTTCTCAAAGCTGCCCCCCACATCAAGGATTGGTGGGAAACCTATTGCGAGAAAAAGGATGAAAGTACAGCCTCATTGTTTTTAGTGGCACCCACTTATAATTCATTTTGAGCTGCCAACAAGGAGCAGTACTACCCTGTTGGAAGCTATGAGGATCAATGCATAAAGTGGACCATGTTGCGGCAGGGAAGGGAGCAAGATGTGCGAGAGTTGACAAATAATTTCCATACCCTTCACACAAAGTTGGGTATCAAGGATTCAGAGCATCATTTGGTACTCAAATACTATGGTTGCCTGCATATGTACATCGAGTACAAAATAGAATTCTTGAACATCTCCTTGCTCGGGACAACATACTGATATGTCGTCAAGATCGAGCAAAAGTTTAAACAAAAGAAGCAAGACTTTGGATCTATGAATCTGAAGCAAGGGAAAGGTACCCCTAAACCATGAAACAAATGACAAAGCCAAGGTAGGGTGGCCCAAGACAACACACCAAATCCAAAAGAAAATAATAGTGTTGCGAAGTTCAAAAAGGACAGGGGAAAGTGGTGTGAGTTCCATAAGAACTCCACTCACAACACGAGTGTCGGACCAAGCAGTCATTGGTGGCTGAGCTAAAGGTTTTAGAATCAAATGCATGTTCCAACTATGAGTTAGAACCTGGCAAGGGGAATGACAAAGGGAAGCAAATTATTGATGTGGAGCCCAACGCCACCGTTGCCACCACAAAGATCCAGAAGGAGGAACCCCAAAATCCAAAGAAGGAGGAGCGCCTCTTCCACTCCCTGATGTGGGTAAAGGGCTCCCCGCTACAGTTTATTGTTGACATCGGTAGCCAAAAGAACCTCATTTCCGTAGAGGTGGTGAAGCAGCTGGGCTTAGCTACCACAGCACATCCACAACAATACACCATCGGGTGGCTTCACCAAGGACGGGATCTTCGCGTGAGCCAACAGTGTCGCTTTCCATACAACATCAAGTGCTTCACAGATGAGGTATTGTGTGACGTTTCTCCCCTTGATGTTTGTAATGTATTATTAGGCCAACCATACTTGTGGAAGCAACATGTTGTGTGTGAATCAAGGCCTCGTTCTATTATTGTTACTTTGGGGAATAAGTTGTACAAGATACTAGAGGTAGCATTGTCTACTGCCATCTCTTTGGTTACTACAAAATAATGCAGTAAGCTCAGTTCAAAAACTGGGAAATTTGTTTTCCTGATGATATGCCCTCAAGAAAAGAAGAAGACGGTGGCCATGACCTCCAGACAATGCCCCTCCGCACGACAACTACAGATGAACAAGGTCGTGGAGGATTACTAGGACATCTTTGCCTCCCCCGCAGGGGTTCCTCTGCACTGTCAAGTCAAGCACTCCATTGATATGATCCCAGGTGTGTCGCTGCTCAATGGACCAATCTATTAGTGCTCCATTCTCAAGAATAATGAAATCAAGAGGCAGATTCAGTAGATGTTGCAGAAAAGTCACATATGTCAAAGTTCATCACCTTTTGGGAGTTCGATTATGTTGGTACAAAAGAAGCATGGGACTTAGAGACTCTGTATTGACTATCAGGCGCTGAACAAGATCATTGTCTGGAATAGGTACCCGATCCCATGGATTGATGACCTCCTGGAGCAACTGAAGGGGGGAAATATTTCAGCAAGATTGATTTGAAGTCAGGATATCACCAGGTACCAATCAAACCCTCTGATGTGTGGAAGACTGCCTTCAAAGCCAAGGAGGGCCTTTTCGAATGATTGGTTATGCCTTTCAGGTTCACGAATTCTCCTGCAACCTTAATGAGGCTAATGGATGACATCTTGCGGCCATTCAACAACTCCTTTGTAGTGGTATACTTGGATGACATCTTGATCTTCAGCCAAAGTTGGGAAGAACACCTCCACCGCATCCAACAGGTTCTCCAAACACTGCGGCAACACAAGTTATGTTAAAATTTAGAGAAATGCACTTTTGGCATGACCCAGGTTCAATATTTGGGATACATTATTGATGAACAGGGGGTGCATGTGGATCCAACGAAGATCCAAGTCATTCGAGATTGGCCATCTCCAACCACTCTTGTTGTGTAGGTAAATCCCCTCTGCGGACAAAGGCGATCCCTCTATCCTAACTGAGGTCTAACAACAATCAAGCAACGCTAACACGCAGGTTCCTAATTGCAAAATAAAGGCCAAGATGGGGGCCTACATCGAATCCAATGCTTATATTCGTAGAAGGGTTGTTGCTTCTGTTCTTTCGCTTCAGCTGGTCGCAATCCTCATGATCTCCGTGAACATACACCTGCACAAGAAAAGGACAAGACAAATACAAGCATAAAATCTGGGAAATGCAACTATGTACCGGTCAGAAAAGATACAACTCAAGCATCATAATCAAAGACACATGAGTGGAACCATAATGATAGTCGTTTATTATTATTGGTAAAACAAAAGAGAATACAACCAAGTTCTGACGTCAAATCCTCCTTTGATTGGGTCCAGCCAGCAAGTCCTTCAAGCATTCACCCTTGAAAGTAGATATCCCACGACAACTCTCTCTCTCACACAAGTTTACACAAGATGGAAACACTTCACAACCTTCCTTAAGCACTATATCAATCCCACACTTATCACACCAGCTTCCTATCAAGCTTACAATACTATCAGCAATGCTCTAAACACAATCAATTCCAAACTAGCAGCTCATGGCAATGGTGGATGCTTAAATAGGAGGAGTATCCATGAATGGTGTGAGGATGAGCTTATCTCCAAGGAAGGTGGCTCAAATGATGAAACAGACATGCCAGAGAAGGGAGGGCGACATTTACAAGGCCAACAACCAGGTCTGGAGTCATCTGGAAGGCCAGCTGTTAGAACAAACTCGCCCAAACTAGATCATCGTGGGTACACAACTGCACTGGAGCGTTGTCATCGCTGCTGAATAACAAGGAAAGTCATATCAGCACGATCAGATATAAGGAGCAGAGCGCTGTCACATGAAATTCGACCAGTGCAGGAAAGTCGTGTGCTTCTGTGCTGGCAGCGCATTGAGTCTGTTTAAGAGCGCACATAAACGCGTTTATTTTTACAACAGTCGCGATGATAGAGGAAACTTTGGCAAAGTGGGTCATTTGGACACATTAGAGAGCATGAGCATGATTAATTTGGTCTCATGACACAGTAGGAAGACTGACAAGGAGATAGTGACAAATTACTGTGTAACAGATGCCCCCTAAAGCATGAAGCTCGAGAGAGTGGGAGGGGTGAAATGCTTTACGGAACTTGCCGAACTGGAACACCACTAAGAAGAACCTGCACGCAGTACAACCGATAGCTCAAATACATGATGTACATCGTATGGGCGCAGCCATCCATAACAGAGTACATAAAAATCTAGATCCTAGGTATGGATGCAGCCACCCGATGAGGATCAATGAATGGACTCAGGCATGGTCGCAGCCATCCAATGAATGAGTCATGTAGTGATTACAATAATCCACAAAATGCAGCCTGGATCTCAATATACAAAATCCGGGGTCTTGTGCTCCAACTCGACCCGAACAATGTACAAGTTCAAGCATGCGAATATGGGAGTCGAAGTCGAACATGCGAGAACATCGTCTGATTACCAGTCAATGATGAAAACTATTAACAGACGGGAGAGGTACCACCAATAATGACAATGGTCCTCAAGGTACTATAGGTACAATCCACGGCGTGTGAATCAGTGAGTCAGTGTCGAACACGAAGAACCTGCCATTGAGGCATGCAGGCTCTAAGGCACCTAAAGGGAGTCTCTAGGTCATCTTCCTGAATAATGAGCTGAAGTCGACAGGAAGTGACCTTGATCGAAGGTGGGCCATAATGTTTCCCACATCATCAACACGAGACAAAGAGGGATAAAATGTTTTGTGTGAGATATCAGAGGGAGATTGATTATTCTGCAGAGGTCAACTTCTCTTGAACATATTTGGCAGAGCAATAGTGGATTTGGCAGTATTTGATGTCAAATGATCAGGGGCCATAGTGACAAGACGATGAGCAGATGAATAGTCAAACAGGATAACCCAAACCCATGGAGGCAAGTGTGAAACAAGATGAGATATCCGCACCCAGACACGAATGTAGACAAGTGCCATGTTCAAGAGTGACATACTGCCGACACGACGATGATTACGATTCCTTTATTCCCCCACCATTTCTAGCAAGTACCCCGCTTATTTTTGGATGGCAAGCTTGACGGGGATAGCATATGCTTGAGAGGCGTCATCATGATGAAACCCGATGTCATTAAAGTTTTAACAAGTCTGACAAAGGAAAAACTCAACGTCTTTTCATATTTAGAGAGTTTGAAAAGATAGCGAAAAGGAAACTCCAAGGGTGTCCTTTTTCATAAAGTTGTGTCTCTTGAGCCCGAAAAAGTATAAAACTATGCTTGAAAGAACCGCTCGGCCATTACGACCGAGGAGTACTTTTCGTAAGTAGTGACTTTGACTCGAAAAAGTAAAAAAGTGATCAAAACCATGTCACTTCATGACCATTAACGAATTCGAAATGACAAAAATCCGACGATCTTTTTTAAGTTTAAACGGTCAAAAAAAGAGCTTTAAAAGACGACCGCCTCTCATTTCTTTTGACGAGTTGAGAGGTATACTCGGCTATCTTTTCTTATTTCACATCGAAAAAGAGCTTAAAGCCGACATTTTAGAACCAAGTGTGTATAAAACAGTCATAATTCCACCAACATGATACAAGAAGCATAAAATACAATAAAAACATGTATATTATTTATATATTATGTTTATATATATATATATATATATATATATATATATATATATATATATTTATATATTTATATATATTAATTATATATTATTATATTATATATAGTATATTATTATATATTATATATATATATATTATATATTATATAGATATATATATATATCGTGTGGTGCACTGAGGCACTCAAAAAATAAGTGTACATGTCTGGATAGATCCTGTGTTCTCTGTACATTTGAGACACATGTCTCTCAAAAAATCACCAGTAGGGAATAAAATACCTAGATATCTACTGTGGTGGGTTGTGGTCCCTATAAGTCACAGCCGCTCGTGCCACCCGCCTTAAAAGACGGTGCATCCTAGGTTCTGCCCCCACTGTATGGATCTGAGACACTATGGGGACCTCCTCTATCCCCTGGTAGTCTAGTATCCCAATCAACAAACCCTCGAGGTTCCGCATCATGATCTCCATCGTGTCATCTCCCAGAGGAGCCATGGCTAGAGCTCTAATGCCCTGTGCATCCCTGCGCGCCTCCGGGGCCAAGCTGAGGGGTCTCGCCGGTCCCACATCTGCATACCATAGCGTTTATCATTAAGGCATGTATATGTTACACAGTAATTTGTCACTGTCTCCCTGTCAGTCTTCCTACTGTGTCATGAGACCAAATTAATCATGCTCATGCTCTCTAATGTGTCCAAATGACCCACTTTTCCAAAGTTTCCTCTATCATCGTGACTGTTGTAAAAATAAATGCGTTGATGAGTGCTCTTAAACAGACTCAATGCGCTGCGAGCACGGAAGCACACGACTTTCCTGCGCTGGTCGAATTTCATGTGACAGCGCGCTACTCCTTATATCTCATCGCGCTGATATGACTTTCCTTGTTATTCAGCGCGATGACAGTGCTCAAGTGCAGTTATGTACCTGCGATGATCCAGTTTGGGCGAGTTTGTTCTAACAGTCGGCCTTCCAGATGACTCCAGACCTGGTTGTTGGCCTTGTAAATGTCACCCTCCCTTCTTTGGCATGTCTGTTTCGTCATTTGAGCCACCTTCCTTGGAGATAAGCTCATCCTCCCACCATTCATGGAGACTCCTTCTCCTATTTAAACCTCCACCATTGCCATGAGCTACTAGTTTGGAATTCATTGTGTTTGGAGTGTTGTTGATAGTGTGTGAGCTTGATAGGTAGCTGGTGTGACAAGTGTGGGATTGCTAGAGTGCTTAAGGAAGGTTGTGAAGTGTTTCCATCTTGTGTAAAATTGTGTGAGAGAGAGTTTTGTCTTGGGATATCTACCTTCAAGGGTGAATGCTTGAGGGACTTGCTGGCTGGACCCAGCCAAAGGAGGATTTGACGTCAGAACTTGGT
>APFE030474927.1:18112-36957 GCA_000404065.3 Pinus taeda
AATCTCAACAGAAGGCATTCACAGAGGTGAAACATCGCCTCTGCTCGGCACTAGTGCTCGTATTACCAGACTTACAACAACCATTTGAGGTTGAGACAGATGCCTTTGACTATGCTATTGGGGCAATCCTTACTCAACACATGCATCTAGTGGCTTATCATAGTGAGACACTTTCAGACAGAGTCTAGAAGTCTCCCACTTATGACAAAGAGATGTATTACATTGTGCAGGCTTGCTAAAAATAGAAGCATTACATTATGGGGAAGGAAACGGTCATCCACACAGACCACCGGCCCCTACAGTTCATACAGACATAAGGGAAATTGCAGAATGATCACCATCATAAGTGGTCCACATACTTGCAATAGTTCCATTTGAATATTAGTTATAAGAAGGGTAGCACCAATAATTTTGCAGACTGCCTCAGTCAACTACAGAGCATATCGTTAACCACCGTGCTCAACTCTTGTGGGCACGAGACTTCAAATTGGCCACTTCTCTACAAAAGTGACCCAAAATTTGGCCACACATACCAGCCACTCTTGGAGGGTTAGCATGTTCCATATTTTTACCTCCAGGATGCTTATTATGCACCCTAGGTCACCTTTTTGTTCCTTCAAGCGAGCATGCCAAGATGATTTGGGAAGCACACTACAGTTGAGCTACTGGGCATTTTGGGGTTGAGAAAATGGTGGCAGTACTGCAAAAGTAT
This sequence comes from Pinus taeda, assembly GCA_000404065.3. NCBI lineage: Eukaryota > Viridiplantae > Streptophyta > Pinopsida > Pinales > Pinaceae > Pinus > Pinus taeda. The sequence continues at coordinate 18,825 of APFE030474927.1, forward strand.
TTTTATTGGCCGAATCTTTGACAGGACGTCGAGAAGTAAATTAGATCTTGCACTGCTTGCACCATTTCCAAACTGACCATCAAGAAGCAAGGCCTCTATACCCCACTACCAACCCCTATTCGACTTTGGGAATCCATCTCCATGGATTACCTATTAGGCCTTCCTTCTGCTAAGCATGGAAACAACTGTGTTTTTTTGGTTGTTGACAGGTTCTCGAAGATGTCCATTATGGCAGCCTGCAAGAAGAATATCACAGCAAAAGCCACTGCTAAACTCTTTTTTGAATGAGAGTGGGTACACTTTGGGATCCTGGAATCTATCATCTCATATCAGGATAGCAAGTTCCTTAGTAAATTTTGGTTCAGTATTTGGTTGATACTAGATACCAAACTCACTAAGTCCACAGCTTCCATCCCCAAACTGATGGCCAAACAGAGGTTGTCAATAGGATGATTGTATGCATTCTACACATGTACAACTCAAATCATCCACACACATGGGATGAGAGCCTCCCTTATGTTTAACACAATTATAACTGGTCCCTCCACAGCTCAACTGGCCACAACCCTTTTCAGGTGGGCTTGGGATTCCAACCACTATGTTCCAATGATGTGGCCATGCCATTTGCAACTATTTAGGAAGATTCAGCTCATGTCCAGTCTAAAACAGATAAGGAAAACAACTTCACTAAGCAAATCCAACATATCCGTCAGCAAGTCCACGACATTCTTAAGAAATCAAATTCCAAGTACAAGCAACGACATGATCAACATTGGGTGCGACACAAGTTTTAGGTGGGTGACAAAGTCTGGTTTCATTTGCAAGAGGAATGCCTTACTAGAGCCTATTGGAAACTCACACCACTCTAATATGGTCCTTACACCATTACCAAGACTATGGGAGACATTGCATTTGAGCTCAGCATTCCCCCATTCCTTGGTTTTCACCCAATGTTTAATGTGGACCACCTTTGGCCATACTTTCCACCATTACTAGACACATCCGACATTGCAGAACATCTCACACCAACAGAGTTAAATCCAAATTTCATGGAACAAGCTGCAACTGATTGGATCATGGACACACAGATCAAACACACTCACCAACAGCAAATCCAACTATATTGAGTTGTCAAAGCAAGCCAACTCCTTCACCAGGGCAAGTGGCTCACCAGGGACAAAGTTCAGCAGAAGTTTCCTCATCTCATAGAGGAACTCAGTGTAATGGGGACCATTGCATCCTAAGGGGGAAGAAATGATCCAGGTGGATATTAGTCGCCACCCACCAATTCCACTTGGACCCCCACCATTGTTTCTTTTAGTTTTTCAGTTTCCTTAATTATAGCATAGTTTACTATTTTTAGCAGTTTTCGGGTGCTAAACTTCCGGAGCCATTTTGAGGCCCTAAACGACGATTTTTTGGAAATCTACTGCTAGCGATTACAATTCAAAAATACTTTTTCCTTTCATAGTCCTCGGATATATATTTCCAATGGGTTATCATGCGCATAAAACAGAGATAATATGACCAAGTCGCGACCATGGGAAGTTGGTTGTCCAACTTACCCCAATGGGGCCCATAAACTCTTGGTGTTACATCTCCTCGGGTTAGGGTTTTGGTTGTTTAGGGTTTTCTCTTATTGTTCAATAATAAAAAGGCCTTTAAGCCTCATTGTAATGGAGTTCAGAGGTATGTAGCCTCCACATCTCTTCTCAAAGATAAGCTACCATCGCCCTAGCTAGCTTATTTCCATTTATGTTTGTAAGCATATTTCAATCTTTTACAGTAATGAAATGAAGTTTTATTTCTGTTGCATCTCTATATGTATGGTTATATCTCTAATTTGTTGCATTCCTGTTTAAATCCAGATCATGAAGTCAATGGAAATGACCTTCGATTTCCATTCTAGAATCATGATCAGTTGTAGTAGTCCACTTGGATGTTTACACTCTACTTTCACTCGTTGAAAATCAAAACATCTATCCGCAAACTCTACTTCATCCCTCTTCAAGTTTAGCCAATAGTAAGATCTATTCACTGTTGTTAGTGTCTTGTAGTAACCTGGGTGACATGAATATGACTTTTCATGAAACTCCCTCAATATCACCTTCTTGAGATCATTATCATCAAACATATATCATGTCTCAGTACTTGATCAATCCATCTGTTGTAAGACAATAGTCTAAGTCCTATGCACCTGCAACTATACCAATATCTGTACAATCACCTATATGTATAGATGTACCATCACTTATACATGTACTTGTACCTGTACTCTGCTACAACCTATGCACAATCTCCATATAACTAGCATCCTATTTTCCTCCCCGCAAGATCATGTCCTGTAAATCTATCCCATAAGAGCTCATAGTTGCTAAGTGATTATGTACCCACATGATAAGAGCATATTCCACTTTGTTCTCCTTACCTTTGATGTATCTGATCTCAAAGTTGAACTTGCTAATCATGGCCAACCACCAAGCTTGCCTACCATTCATATTTGGTTGGTCAAATAGATACCTCAACCCAGTGTGATCACTCATTAATATGAACCTCCTGCCCAAAAGATAGTGTCTCTACATCTTCAGTGCATGTATAATCGCCGCGAACTCAAGATCATGCATGGGATATTTCTTCTCATGCTTATTCAGTTTCCATGACTCATAGCATACTAAATGTCCATCTTGCATAAGGACTCCACCAAATCCTCTCTTGCACGCATATGTGCACACAACAAACTCTATGCTTGGGTCTGTAATATTCAACATTGATGCATCTGTTAACAACCACTTGAGATGATCAAAACTAGCCTCACTTCTTACCTTTTATTTGCAAATATGTGGTAGGATAAGAAATCTCTGTGAAGTTCCCAATGAACCTCTTACAGTAACTTGCCAAACCCATGAAGGATCTCGCCTCATCCACATTCTTAGGAGCTACCTACTCCATGATGGCTCTTATCTTTTTTGGATCTACTACAATTCTATCCTTGGAGATGACGTGCCCCAAGTAATGTACCTTCATCTGAAAGAAACTCCATTTGCTAATTTTAGCATACAACTAATGTTATCTCAATAATTTAAACACTTCTTCTAGATGCACGTCATGCTCTTTTTTGTTTTTAGAATATGCCAGTATATCATCAATGAACACAATAACAAACTTATCCAAATATGGACACAATACAGTATTCATCAAGCACATGAATGTAGCTGGAGCATTAGTTAAGCCAAATGGAACTACAAAAAACTCATAATGCCCATACCTAGTCCTAAATGTAGTCTTGTAATTGTCCTCATCCTTGATGCATACGTGATGGTACTCGGATCTTAGGTCAATCTTTGAGAACACTTCTTCCACCTTTAGTTGATTGAACAAGTCATCAATCCTCAGAAAAAGGGTACATGTTCTTGATATTCACTTTGTTCAACTGCTTGTAAGCAATGCATAATATAAGAGTACCATATTTCTTTCTCACAAGCAAGACCGATGTGCCCCATGATGATACACTTGGCCTAATGTATCCTTTGTCAAAATTTTCATTCAGATGTAGCTTAAGTTCTACCAACTCAGGTGTGCTCATTATGTAAGGTAATTTTGATTCTGGAGCTTCCCCTGGCACTAATTCAATAGAAAAGTATACCTCCCTGTGAGTTGGAAACTCTGTAATGTCATCAGGAGATACATCCATGAACTGCTATAAAACTGGGTACTTGTTCAACACATATGCATCCTCAACCTCCTTATCCTTATCACTAGAAATGTGCACTGTGAATAGCTTACACCCTTTCCCGTGACTACACTTTGCTTGCATAGTTGTCACCATCCTAACTGATGTGGCCTTCTTCTTACCTTGTAAAACTCTTGGTTCTCCATTGTCATCAACACACTCAATATCTTTGTCATAGCAGTCTACATTGGTTCTATGAAGATAAAACCAATCCATTCCCAACAAAATATTGTATGATCCAAATAGTAATATGTTTAAATGTGTTTTTGTAGGTATACCATTCAAATCAAATGCATAATCCCTTACCCAATGATGAACTCACTTCTTCGTACCTATAGTCAACTGCACTAACCAAGATTATTCATGCAAATCCCTACTCAAACCACACTTATCCACCAAGCTAGGACTAAAATAGCTATAAATAGCATTTGCACCAGATGTTGCAAAGGAAACGCCGTAAGGCATAAATTGAAGAAAGCAAATAGAGCAAAAAAATACTTTGATAAAGAATAAAAATATATTAAACACTCAAATCAATGCTCCATTAACTAGAACCACTTCGTAGACACTCCATATGAAATGGGCATATGATCCAAGAACATTGCTGCATAAGAGAGCCAATTAGTGAGCTAACATAAGTATAAATGGTTTCATATACTAAAATCCACAGGTCTAACAAATCTTGTTTAGCCATTTAAGATATAGAAGCTTCGAAACCTTTGTATATGAGCTATTGTCAAAGGATTGCCCTTGTCCTCAGAAGAATTACCACTAGTACCAAGCATTACCACTGAATTTCGAATTTTTTCAGGTTCACCAAATTCCAAACCTGAAGGTTTCATCGAACCCTTGACTTAGCTCCCCACAACGTGGTGCAAGTTGCATAATTCAGTTTCACTCAATCGTTGAATTTCTATGTTTTTCACCCACAATGCATGATCTACAAATCTCCCAATTCTTAGAGAATGAGAGAACAAAATTACCTTCAAATCAGAATTTTACCAGAAAATCAAATTCCCAAAGCATACATGTGTTTTTATTTTGTATAACAGAATCCTATAAATTCTGGATTTTTTGTAGTCAGCACAGTATGTTGTATACATGAGATAGATTTGGGCAACTGTATTCATGTCAAAGTTGACAGCTAGTCCACATTTTAAAGATTCAAGAAAAAAGGCAAAATATACTGCATCACAGTCTAACCCAGATCGAGATGAACATAAGCTTTATCAAAATATCATATACAATTAAGTCTCCCATTTACAATTATAAATCTATACAGCACATGGCCACCTTGAGCAAATGAATCATTCACCTAGGTCAAAAATAGGAAATTGCATTTTGCCATTTGCCAAGCAAAATGAAGATTGCCTGGCCCCCTTGACCAAATAAACCGTCCAACTAGATCATAAGATGAGGAATTTGCATTCCTGTCATTTTAAGTAAAACACAAAATTGCATGTCTATGCAGGTCAAATGAGCTTCGTTCCTAAAATACTATTAGCAAACCTAGTAAAACATTAAAATGGTCCTAAAATCCTACCATCAGCCAAGAAAGTGCAGCAACCACAACGAAATGCTCTGGGGTTAAAACGACCAAAAAGACATGAAGGCACTGGATACTCTTCAAATAAAAGAGAAACAATTGAAAAAAACAAAAATGACACAAAGAGAGACAAAGAAAAGTAGGGGAACCTAACAGATATAGAGGAAAAGAAAAATAAGAGGAGGAGGAATTGAGTATAACTGATGAAAAGTGAAATAACTGATGATAAAATTTCAGCAGATTTCAACAGTGAAAATTGGCAGAATTTAGAAGCACCAATCAGAAAATGTGAAGCACCACAGAAATTAAGTGACCAGCAAAACATCAAATTTCGAAGTTCACATGCTCTATTTCAAATCCTCTATATAATTTTTGCCTGTCAATTGACATTCCCAATCTGGTTAGGGCATTTCAAGAAAGTCCAGAGGGTGGATAGATGAGTAATTCAAAGAAAAACCAAAGACAATTTGACCTTGCAAATGAGAGCAATTTTAAACCTATAAAATGGATGGTTAAAGCCTAAGCGACCACAACAATAACAAAAAAAAAAAATCAAACACAAATAAGGTTCCATGTAAATGTAAGCACTGCAAATATTAAATTAATAGGGGACAGAAAAGAGTGAAGTTAAACGAGAATGCTAACAGAGAAGGCTATAAAAAGGGTAAATGGGGAGGCTAACAACAATTCAAAATGTAGCGAAGAAAGACACCAGAAACGAGTAAGCTAGACAAAACATAAAAGCAAAACTAATTAATGATTTTACCAAAATGGCATTAATCCTCAACCAAAATTTAATGCAATTTGTAGCCCCACTAGCCTATTTTTTATCATATCCAGTATCTAACATTGCCTGATTGTGCTGTGCTGCAACAAGGACAACATCTTTGCCTTAGAATCCCAAACCTAAATCATAAATAAAGTAATCAGTTGTGTTTCTATGTATCATGTAACAAAAATCAAACCAAATTAGGATTTAAGAGATCGAGGAACTTACACTCACCATTCATGTTGATGCCAGAGTCTCTGCCAAGTCTGGTTTTAGTTTTTTGTTTACCTCTGAAGTACTTCCATCCAATGCCGAGGCAAACCTGAGATAAACAAACAATTTATAATCATTTTTTCAATATTAAACAAGAAATTCCCTCAGGTATGCATCCATATAAAATAAAGTTTCAATTAAAGCTTAATTTATGAAATGCACAAAGGCAAGAAACAGATGTGATCTTCATCATAACATACAAAGCAAACAAATAACACTATTCAGACACAATCATTGAAATAGGAGTTTACCTTGCAGCCCTTGCCTTTTTCTTGTCATCTTCCAAGGAAGTAGATTTCACATCCACTCCAAATCTAGCCAAACGAGCTTTCTTCTTTGCTTCATCATCAGCAGATGAGCGCAAAGTAAGTCCAATAATTTGGGCATTGTCAGATTCCAATTATTCTGAAGTAAAACAAATGTGTATCATAATTTTGGATAAAAATATTAAGCAAATTAAACTGACAATAAATTAGACACACACAAGATAAGGAAAACAGAAGATAAGGAAAATAGCATCATAATCTCAGGAATATAGAGAATAAATTCCTGAATTTTCAAAGAACAGACCTCTCAGCCCTCGCTTTCCTCTTTTCTTCTTCCGATATTTTTGTTTCTCCTAGACCAGGAGAGGTAGGCTTTGGAGTACCATTTACTGACTCACCAAATCTGTCAATAAAACATACCCAAAGGTAATTTCTGTCAATTAAGAGATGAAACATATTGACTTATAAGATTGGGGACCATGTGCACTGACCATTCAATACAGAAATTACTTCCATAGCAATTAATCACTTTAAAGACTAGAGCAAAGTCCAGTAGCACCAGAACTGACACAGTCCATCAAACTTAAAAAACACATATTATGGCCAAACAGAGTTTAAAATAAAATACAGCATATATTTAACAGAGATACTGAACAATTAAGTTAAACAAACATAAACCTTAAAAATGTTAGAATCCCTATAACCTAAATCATACAACGAGATTTTTCCACAATTCCAAAGGGTGGCATTCCAGGTCTGCAACAACAATTAGTGCCCGAACAAATAGTCATCATATATAGGGTCATTTTATATACAGGGATTATCCACTGCACTCCATGCCTTCGAGGACCAACCCTTCCAGCTAGCTGCAGTACCAGTACAAGTCTCAAGAATCATCTGTCTCGCATGACATGTTGCCCTCTGATAGCAGAATCAATGTAAACATGGTTTTTATGGTATGCAAAATGATACAGGAGCCTCACTGGTTCATGGGAAATCCTCACAAGCAAAAAAAAAATTTGTTTCCAGTTGATTATGCTGGGGAGGATAAGAAGAAGATGCATCAATTGCCGAATCTGATGCGTTGGATTCTGAGTGGTCATATCTCTCAGAGGCATCTGCAGTTTCCATGTCTCCTGCTGTTTTGTATCTTCGGAGAAAATCTGGAATCCATGACAGAAAGAGTACTTCAAATTCAAATAGACAGGCAATTAAATTAATCCATCAACCATAAGCTACAGAAAATATTTCCTGGAAATCAGAAAATGCCCTACTCACAAAATCATCTTAGGATGAACAAAAGATCAAAACGATTGGGAGGGAAGGACAATGAGAAAAACATTGCCTTTGTTTTTTAAAAGAATTGACAGATAGAAGTGTCAGAAATCCATTGTTCTGACTGGATGTATCGTAGTGACAAAACCTGCAAATCACTGCAGATGTTTTCAGCATAGGAATGGATTTGCACCATTGGCCAGTAAAAAAAAAAATCAGCTCCGGGAATTAAGTGATCCTAGAAACAAAGATATTATGGTAGAATTAGATATCTATAGAATAATTTGAAAATGGCTAACAGAAACCTTTCAAGCATCAGTGTTTTCTACATGCCTTATCATTTCTTGCCACAACTCAGTTGCTATTTTCACATTCCCTCTCTTTTCGAGGCCACTAGCTAAATGTTTATATATTGCATCCTGGAGTTTCAAATCCTTTGTCTTCATCTCACGGAAGTATTGCAGAGCCTTAAATACCCGTCTTGCCCTTGTAAGCCCCAAGATAAGGGCAGTGTATGTCGGAACATTAGGCTGACAGCCTTGTAATTGCATCTCTTCAAAAATCCAAATTGCTGCGTCAAACTTTTCAGCTTTACAGAGACCATCGATAAGACTGCAATAAGTGAAAGCATCAGGCCTGAGACTCTGATGGCTAATCTCTTCTAGAATATCATCAGCTTTCTCAAACTGACCAGTTAAACTTAAGCCTCTCATGATAGTATTATAAATTATCAGTGAGGGTTTGTGCCCTCTCCTCTTCATTGTTTCTAAAATTTCTAAGGCTTTAGAGATGTTCCTTGAACCCATCAATCCTTGAATTAGAATACCATATGATATTACAAAGTCTGAACTGGTACTCTCAAGTTTTTGAAAAATATCCCATGCTTTGTTTATTTGACAAGTCATGCACGTGACTTTCAGCAATCTATTCATTTCGCCAGTGTCCAAGATGAAATTTGTCCTTTCCATCTCCTTATACAATTTGTATGCTTTATCCAGAAGAGAAAATTCACAAAGGCCATTAAGAAGAGTCTTGTAAGTGCCATGATCCAGACTATGACCTTTCATTTGCATGTCTTTATAAACCTCCCAAGCTTTCTCAGCATGCCCTAGAGTACTTAGTGCTCTGACGAGATTTAGATGGGTACTCAAGCTACCTTTATGACCCCATCTCAAATACAACGCGTAAGCATCCTCCACACACGAAGCTTTGGCAAGTTCTACAACTAAAAACTCATAAGACCTGTCATCCAAAACCAAGCCCTTATTTTCCATATCTTCAAGCACTTGCCTTGCATTATCTACGCTTTTGGAATGCAAAAGGGCAACCAAGAAATTGGAATAAACCTGAATACCGGCCAGATTGGTTCTTTTTGCTTCACCGTAGAGCCTTTCTGCTTCAAAAATTTCACCTGACTTGCTCAAAGCACTGATCAGCATTGCACAAATGCCTTCATCAACAACCCAACCAGCATCCCTCATTGCTCTAAAAACCGTAACAGCCTCCATAACCTTGTCAGAATTTATAAATTTCACTATACTAAACACACAAGCATCATACATCTCAACAGTGAATGATTTCGTTCTCTTGATCATCTCAACATGGCCGCATGCAAATACTTCCTCGAACACATTGTTCTCCTTCCTCAAATTCCACATCTCCTCACCCTTGCCAGCTTTAAACAGTGCATTCCATAAGGTGCTTGAAAGGGGTGCACTTGGCACAATACCATTTTGGCGCATTTCCCTATATAAACTATATGCTTTGTCTACTTGAGAAATCTTCAAGTAGCCATGCATCAACATACTATATGTGACATCATTACCATAAAATCGCCGCAGTTTCATTTCTGTGAATAACTTCATGGCATTGTCCATCAAACCTACTCTGCACCACCCACCTATCAAAATCGTATAGGTCACCATATTAGGTTCAAAGCCATCGATCCCCAAATCATGGAAAATATTGTCAGCATATGCCTGCCTATTAGACTTGCAGTGAGAAGTGGAAAGAGCATTAAAAGCATAGATATAAGGCTTCAATCCAAGATCTCTCATGCTATAAAAGGCTTTCAATGAAATATCTAGATTGCCAACCTTCAAGGAGCCTCGTATGAGTGAAGAGAAAGTAGAGGTTGTGGGTATATATCCTGCCTGCTGCATTTTCTCATGAAGAACCAACGCTTACTTCCAATCACCTTTTCTACAAACACCCGTGATGAGTATCTCAAATGCAGAGGAATCTGGATGAAATGCGGGGTGATGATACAGGTCCAGAGCCTCCTGCACTTTCCTTGACATACAATAATTTTGTAACAGAGGGTTGAACGACCCACATGGCATTTTCCAGCCATGTACCTTCATGTGTTTCATTAGTTCATTCAGTCCCCCTTCTCTGCTTTCCAGAATGGGGATTATCTGTTGGCATTTGTTTAAGTTTTTATTGTGCTTCTTTGCAAAATTACAAAGGTCAATGTTGTCGAGCTTAAAGAGATTAACGGGTTCAATATTCTTTGAATCATTTGAAAAGAAAGAAAACGCTTGTAGAATCAGAGCTTTGTTCCTTTTGAGAACAGAAGGATTAGAATGTGTCGATCTTACCAGCAACATATTGCATCTCCGACGTGGAATGCCCGACCATTAATACTTCAAGCATTTACCTTTATCAAAACATCCATCATCTATAGCGTTAGTGCAACATTGGCTTTCTCGTTAAGTGATTTTCCCGTCACTGAAGATTACCAAAGTCAGTGTGGGTGGGTAAGCGAGTTCAAATACATCGCTCGCGGAGAATTGTTAATTATTTGTGAGGAGAAATATCGCGAGCCAATGGCAAACATGTTTTATTCACAGTAGGAAGAAGTTCAGAAGCCTATGGATTTAATAAAGGGGATTATAAGCCTACATTTCAGTGATATGTCAAAATATTTTAACTTTTTTGAATGATACAATGCCAAAATCTTTACCATTGATACGCTGTTAACTTTAGTAAAACATACTCTTAACTATTATAACCCATAATCAACTTACAAACATTCCCAAAAACAAAAACAAAACCTATAATAATGTAATTACAGCGTGAATCCAATACATTGTCTTTGCTTTTCAAATCAGCAATGCAAATGTCTTGTAAAGGATCTGCATCGCTTGCACGCACAATAACAATACTATTTGCAGCGTATGATAAGATCACTATTACTGCAACTGCTAATGCCGAAAAGGATTCCATGCCTGCAACACACTATTTTTCCTTTCTTCGATTCCAAAATAATAGAGACGAACTGAATTTGAATTTGATCAAGAATGAAGAGCATTCCAACCTTTTTATAGCATGCCTAAATGGTTTTATTTTTTATAATTTAAAAATTGAAGTCCAGGAACTATAAAGATACTCACCCAGTGTTGTATGTCGATCCACCGCACAGTACGAACACCTTCCGCCGCATATGAGTGTGTCAGAGTTGTGGTTGGTTAGATTCGAAAGGAAACGCCCAAACCGTTTGGGCAACCCCTTTGAATCAACGGTTGAAATTGTTGCAATCGTCTAACATATAATCGTGTGGCTTACAAGATGACAGGTAGGCAGAGAGGGGAGTTGATTTCAGAGGGAAACGCCTTACGGAATAATTAATGATAATGAAGTGTTAAATTGGAGATTCAAATCCCATAATTTACCTGTGGTAGTTGTAGAATCCTCACAAAAACCACTCTTCTAATTATTAAAATAAAATATGAAATTATTATTTTTTTAATAATATGTTGAAGCTTAATTTTTTTAATCATTATTTTGCTAGTGAAGAAAATTAAAGTTTTAATGAATTTTAGAAAATTAATGAAGGTCGATAGTTTCGATTGTTTATCTGTGCACGATCCATTTCACCCACGTTTTCCTCTCAATAAGCGTCTGCAACAGCACCGACCCACTAAATCTTTCCTTTTGTTTTCAATCCAAACTCTATTTTCTAACGTTTCCCACGTCGAATCACTTCCACAAGAAGACAAACACTGAGAGAGAAAGTTGATTCCAGTACACCCACTACTCTGCTAGCTGAGCTCAGAACCTAATATTCACCCACCCACCCACCTCAATGTACAGATTTTGCAGTTAGAGATGAACAGATGGCAGATTTTTCCACTGAAACTACTTTGCCAGTTGTAAATGCAATTGCAAGGTTGTGGTCTATTTCATAAACCAACAAACCTGTCACTCTCAGTATCACCTTTACCAGAATCAAATTTTACCATGTTTGTAGCAACTCTCTGTTTCTGACCAATTCTCAACAAAAATCTACCCCCTGGAGAAACAAAAATCATGAAGGAATGAACAAATACCAGTAACAGGATCGAATAGTGTTAATTGTGTCAAGCTAATCAAAGTGGATTGAACAATTTCTTCCATTTCAAAGCTGACAGATAGCATGTTAAACAAGTGTAAACAAACATAAAGGATATCATCTTGTAATCACGTCCAATTAAAAAATGAAGATCCTCCATCAAGAATCCCACACAGATATATACATAGAAGTTGCAACTATCACATTTTGTTGCTCTTTTTACCTCCATGAAGTTACAAGAAGTGACCAAATTTTGCTGGAACATGAAGTTACAGGAGTATTACCCATAGAGGTAGACACATGAGTGTTTTCATTTTGTTAAAGTGAAAAGATGCATAAGCACAACTAAGGAAGAAAGAAGAAGACTGATAGTCGTTAATGTATGAAATGCACTTCTGATCAGCAACAATCTGCTCTTGTTACTTGATATTGGCCTTACAACTGAACAGGTCTATCAATAACCACTTTAGGAGTTGAATTTCACTTGCAACTTCCAAGGATCTGGATCCAGCAACATTTGCACAACTTCTCTCATGGAAGGCCGCAAAGCTGGCAGTGTATGTGTGCAAGACACTGCAATTTTCAAGACCTAGATCATTTGATCCTTAAATGACTTGCAAATTTTTGAGTTGAGAACAACAATTAAATCTTCGCTCTTAAGGATTTTGCCAGAAGTCCAAGAAACAATATTCTTGTTCTCCCCAAATTCTGTTTCAATGGCCCCCCTGCTAGTTATGAGCTCCAGCAAAACCACACCAAAACTGTAAACATCGCTCTTTTCGGTAACCTTCAAGGAGTATGCATATTCTGAAAAGTATATAAACATGGCACCATTCAGGTTTCATACGTTTTCAGAAGATGTCAACGCAATGCATGCTAATGAATTTAGAGATCAAGGAGTGCAAAACCTAAAAACACACCAGTGGAGGGCAAAAAGCTGTGTGTGTAAACATCGGAGAGAAAATGGAATACATGTGGCAGAAAAAATAGTAAAGAAACTTACCAGGAGCGATGTAACCGTGAGTGCTTGCAAAAATGGTGGTTGAATCCCCTCCTCTGTTGCAAGCTTGAAGAACTTTTGCAACACCAAAATCAGCAATCTTGGCCTCATAAAATTGATCCAATAAGATATTGGTAGACTTGACATCTCTGTGAATAATTGCAGGGGAGCAATCATGATGAAGACAAGCCAATCCATGAGCTGCCCCTAATGCAATCTTGTGGCGTGATGGCCAATCCAGATCATTATGGCTATGCAAAGCTTCAAACAGGTTCCCATTGGGCATGTATTCATACACCAACAGATTTGAATGACTGCTGGACAGATAACAATAGAGCTTCACAATGTTTTTGTGGCGAATGGTCCCCAATGTTTCAACTTCTGCCTTTGCCAATCGATGGTCATGGTCTCTGTAAATGTTCTCATTTTTGTTATTGTAGGAATTCTTCTTATTTTTGTCCATGTAGATATCGTCCATATCCATTTTGGTGGATGTCCACAGATGCTTCACTGCTACAGTTTCATTGTTGGGTATGTCAACACGATAAACCTTACCGGATGCTCCGCTCCCAATCACATTTTCATCTCCTTTCAGTAAAAAAACCCTGGAAATATCTTCCACATCGAAGCTGAAGTTATGAAAAGCTATAAGTCTCCATGATGGATTTTCCTTTTTCTCCAGTGAATCTGCCTGGTATTGAAGGGACCGCCGGAAAAGTACCAGTCCAATGGCAGATATTAACATCGCTGCACCTGCAATTAGACCGACACCCAATTTCAGTTTTCTGGATTCATCCAGAGAATAAGAAGAAGTCGAGCAAGCCTCTAGTGTACCATCTCCATTAAAGCTTTTAGCATAGAGCCCTGGATTTCCCGAAAAACTTCCCCTGTTTCCGATGGTGTTGAGCGAATTGGGAACGACGCTGCTTAACTGATTGTTGGAGAAATCAATAGAGCTCAAAGTCAATTCGCTAAGACTGCTGGGAATTGATCCGGAGAGTTCATTACTTGAAAGATTTAAAGAATTCAAAACTTCAATTGACCCCAAATTGTTTGGAATGTTTCCGTCCAGGCGATTTCTCGCAAGATTTATGACACTTAGAGATTTACAGGAGCTGATTTCATCTGGAATGGATCCTTCCAGCATATTTTCCTGCAAATACAGAGCATTCAACTGACTCAACCTCCTGATTTCCTTTGGCAATGGACCTGTAAACTGATTGTTATTCACTTCAATTCTGACCAATTGTACCGCCATGCCAATCTCTGGCACCAAGTTGCCAGAGAATCGGTTTTTGTAAATGGCCAATTGGGATAAATTCTTTGCATTCCCGATTCGGCACTGATTGCGCCCACAAAATTGTTGAAACTCAGATCAATAATATTGACATTGGGCAGACCCCAGATTCCACTGGGCACTCTGCCACTGAGATTATTGTTATTGAATCTGAAATGTACCAAGCTTTTGCAGGCTCCGTATTCATTATTTTGCTAGCGAAGAAAATTAAAGTTTTAATGAATTTTAGAAAATTAATGAAGGTCGAAAGTTTCGATTGTTTATCCGTGCACGATCCATTTCACCCATGTGTTCCTCTCAATAAGCGTCTGCAACAACACCGACCCACTAAATCTTTCCTTCCGTTTTCAATCCAAATTCTATTTTCTAACGTTGCCCACGTCGAATCACTTCCACAAGAAGACAAACACTGAGAGAGAAAGTTGATTCCAGTACACCCACTACTCTGCTAGCTGAGCTCAGAACTCTAATATGCACCCACCCACCCACCTCAACGTACAGATTTTGCAGTTAGAGATGAATAGATGGCAGATTTTTCCACTGAAACTACTTTGCCAGTTGTAAATACAATTGCAAGGCCGTGGTCTATTTCATAAACCAACAAACCTGTCACTCTCAGTATCACCTTTACCAGAATCAAATTTTACCATGTTTGCAACAACTCTCTGTTTCTGACCAATTCTCAACAAAAATCTACCCCTGGAGAAACAGAAATCATGAATGAATGAACAAATACCAGTAACAGGATCGAATAGTGTTAACTGTGTCAAGCTAATCTAAGTGGACTGAACAATTTCTTCCATTTCAAAGCTGACAGATAGCCTGTTAAACAGGTGTAAACAAACATAAAGGATATCATCTTGCAATCACGTCCAATTAAAAGATGAAGATCCTCCATCAAGAATCCCACATAGATATATACATAGAAGTTGCAACTATCACATTTTGTTGCTCTTTTTACCTCCATGAAGTTACAGGAAGTGACCAAATTTTGCTGGAACACGAAGTTACAGGAGTATTACCCATAGAGGTAGACACATGAGTGTTTTCATTTTGTTAAAGTGAAAAGATGCATAAGCACAACTAAGGAAGAAAGAAGAAGACTGATAGTAGTTAATGTATGAAATGCACTTCTGATCAGCAACAATCTGCTCTTGTTACTTGATATTGGCCTTACAACTGAACAGGTCTATCAATAACCACTTTAGGAGTTGAATTTCACTTGCAACTTCCAAGGATCTGCATCCAGCAACATTTGCACAACTTCTCTCATGGAAGGCCGCAAAGCTGGCAGTTTATGTGTGCAAGACACTGCAATTTTCAAGACCTGGATCATTTGATCCTTAAATGACTTGGAAACTTTTGAGTCGAGAACAACAATTAAATCTTCGCTCTTAAGGATTTTGCCTGAAGTCCAAGAAACAATATTCTTGTTCTCCCCCAATTCTGTTTCAATGGGCCCCCTGCCAGTTATGAGCTCCAGCAGAACCACACCAAAACTGTAAACATCGCTCTTTTCGGTAACCTTCAAGGAGTATGCATATTCTGAAAAGTATATAAACATGGCACCATTCAGGTTTCATACGTTTGCAGAAGATGTCAACGCAATGCATGCTAATGAATTTAGAGATTAAGGAGTGCAAAACCTAAAAACACACTAGTGGAGGGAAAAAAGCTGTGTGTGTAAACATCGGAGAGAAAATGGAATACATGTGGCAGAAAAAATAGTAAAGAAACTTACCAGGAGCGATGTAACCGTGAGTGCCTGCAGAAACAGTGGTTTAATCCCCTCCTTTGTTGCAAGCTTGAAGAACTTTTGCAACACCAAAATCAGCAATCTTGGCCTCATAAAATTGATCCAGCAAGATATTGGTAGACTTGACATCTCTGTGAATAATTGTAGGGGAGCAATCATGATGAAGATAAGCCAATCCATGAGCTGCCCCTAATGCAATCTTGTGGCGTGATGGCCAATCCAGATCATTATGGTTATGCAAAGTGTTGAGATTTTCTGTTTGAAGTGAAATAGGCAGAAATCTCTGTAGGTGACAACAATAGAAAATCTGTTGCTGGATTATCTCCAGGTTGTTGGGAGCAAATTAATGCATCCTAAATTTGATGTGAGAGTAGTTAGATTCTCTCTACTATAAAATAGGTTGTCATACGGATAGCTGGAAGAGAGTGTGAGGATTTCTTGATGTAATCTCCAATTTATTTAATATATTCCTGATGCCTATGTTTGGTGGACGTAGCCCAGATTGGTTGGGTGAACCACGTTAAATATTGTGTTTATGTGCTTCTGCTGTTTAATTGTTTGTTTGCTGTGCACCTGATCCAACAATTGGTATCAGAGCATGTTGGCTGAGAGGATTCACTGTGTGAATGGATTGCTGGCGGTTTTTTTCTGCGTAAAGAGCTGGAGCGCTGAGGGAGCGTGGTGCTGGAGGTGCTGATTTGTTTTGTTGCTGTGTGCGCGCGCTGAGCCGTGGAGCTGGTGCGTGTTAAATTGCTGCCTGCCTGCGTACCTGGTATGATCATTATTGCGTGATCTGTTTTTCACATATGCTGTGCGTTGTTGTTTTACATATTGCTGGTGCGCATATGGCTGGTGCGTATTTGAATTGAGTGGGGCATATTTAAAATGAGTTGAACGCATTTGTTTGAATTGAGTGTGATGTGAGAACACTCCGAATATACCAGTTCTGTGGGTTGGGTATAACAATTATGTAAAGTTTTGTTGCAAAACCGAATGTAATTGCCTGGATGGTGTGGTTTTGTTAATTGTCTGATAAATCAGGCCGCTTGAAATTGGTATCTGCTGTGCATGAAATTGGCACGAATTTAACATTTAGTACAACATCTATTTGGCCACCTTCCATTTAAGGCCAAGAACAGAGCCGAAAGGGATTGTTCATGAATTAATCTCTCAGCAACAAAATTGTTCAAAAGTGTATGTTTTTTCTTTTGTGGCGCAGTCAACGAAAGAAAATTTGAATGTTTTTATTTTTAAAGCCATAAAAATGATGAACGGGAACCAGCATCCACCTCAGATACTCGACAACACTCATAAAAAATATATTTCAAAGCATTTATATTGAACCTTACGATTTTTTAGGAGGTTTATCTTCTTGCACTGAGTGTTCCAAAGGCAGAAACAAATTTTTTTTTGTGAAGAGTAAACAAGAAGGCAGTTTTTTGGTTGTGTAAAAACCAATGCAAAGGCAGAAAGTTTTTTTTTAATGGCATAAAAACAAAAGCATAGGCAGAAATTTGTTTTTGTGAAGAGAAGATATTTTGTTTTAAAGGCATACGCAATTTTTTGTTTTTTAAATTGTTGGTATTTCAAATTGAAATTGGAGATTCTTTGACAAGATGGCCAAAACACAAAGTGCCCGTTTTGAAATTGAAAAATTTAATGGCAAGAATAATTTTGAGATCTGGAAGGTGAAAATGCACGATCTGCTGGTTCAACAAGGTGTGGCGAAAGCACTGTTGGGGAAAAACAAAAGACCTGCTTCCATGACGGAGGATGAATGGGATGAGATGGATGCTAGAGCTCTGAGCGGGATTCGGTTATGTCTGGCGGGCGATGTTTTGTTTTACATTGTGTCAGAGAAAACCGCTGCAGGCCCGTGGTCGAAGCT
>APFE030474927.1:41685-70238 GCA_000404065.3 Pinus taeda
TACAAAGGAGAACTGTGCAGACATGTTCACGAAACCAGTTTTGTTGGAGAAGCTACGCTGGTGTTTGGCTTCTCTTGGCTTGCAGAAAAGATGAAATAATAATAACAGGGCATCAGGCGAATTGTTGTCAAGGTGGAGATTGTTGAGATTTTCTGTTTGAACTGAAATAGGCAGAAATCTCTGTAGGTGACAACAATAGAAAATCTGTTGCTGGATTATCTCCAAGTTGTTGGGAGCAAATTAATGCATCCTAAATTTGATGTGAGAGCAGTTAGATTCTCTCTACTATAAAATAGGTTGTCATACGGATAGCTGGAAGAGAGTGTGAGGATTTCTTGATGTAATCTCCAATTTATTTAATATATTCCTGATGCCTATGTTTGGTGGACGTAGCCCAGATTGGTTGGGTGAACCACGTTAAATACTGTGTTATGTGCTTGCTTCTGCTGTGTGTTTAATTTGTTTGCTAAGCACCTGATCCAACACAAAGCTTCAAACACGTTCCCATTGGGCATGTATTCATACACCAGCAGATTTGAATGACTGTTGGACAGATAACAATAGAGCTTCACAATGTTTTTGTGGCGAATGGTCCCCAATGTTTCAACTTCTGCCTTTGCCAATCGATGGTCATGGTCTCTGTAAATGTTCTCATTTTTGTTATTGTAGGAATTCTTCTTATTTTTGTCCATGTAGATATCGTCCATATCCATTTTGGTGGATGTCCACAGATGCTTCACTGCTACAGTTTCATTGTTGGGTATGTCAATGCGATAAACCTTACCGGATGCTCTGCTCCCAATCACATTTTCATCTCCTTTCAGTAAAAAAACCCTGGAAATATCTTCCACATCGAAGCTAAAGTTATGAAAATCTATAAGTCTCCATGATGGATTTTCCTTTTTCTCCAGTGAATCTGCCTGGTATTGAAGGGACCGCCAGAAAAGTACCAGTCCAATGGCGGATATTAACATCGTTGCACCTGCAATTAGACCAGCAGCCAATTTCAGTTTTCTGGATTCATCCCGGGAATAAGAAGAAGTCGAGAAAGCCACTAGTGTACCATCTCCATTAAAGCTTTTAGCACAGAGCCCTGGATTTCCCGAAAAACTTCCCCTGTTTCCGACGGTGATGAGCAATTGGGAACGGCGCCGCTTAACTGATTGTTGGAGAAATCAATAGAGCTCAAAGCCAATTCGCTAAGACTACTGGGAATTGATCCAGAGAGTTCATTACTTGAAAGATTTAAAGAATTCAAAACTTCAATTCATCCCAAATTGTTTGGAATGTTTCCATCCAGGCGATTTCTCACACGATTTATGACACTTAGAGATTTACAGGAACCGATTTCATCTAGAATGGATCCTTCCAACATATTTTCCTGCAAACATAGAGCATTCAACTGACTCAACCTCCCGATTCCTTTGGCAATGGACTTGTAAACTGATTGTTATTCACTTCAATTTTGACCTATTGTACCGCCATGCCAATCTCTGGCACCAAGTTGCCAGAGAATCAGTTGTTGTAAATGGCCAATTGGGATAAATTCTTTGCATTCCTGATCTAGGCACTGATTGCGCCCACAAAATTGTTGAAACTTAGATCAATAATATTGACATTGGGTAGACCCCAAATTCCACTGGGCACTCTGCCGCTAAGATTATTGTTATTGACTCTGAAACGTACCAAGCTTTTGCAGGCTCCGTATTCATTATTTTGCTAGCGAAGAAAATTAAAGTTTTAATGAATTTTAGAAAATTAATGAAGGTCAAAAGTTTCGATTGTTTATCCGTGCACGATCCATTTCACCCACGTGTTCCTCTCAATAAGCATCTGCAACAGCACTGACCCACTAAACCTTTCCTTCCGTTTTCAATCCAAACTCTATTTTCTAACGTTGCCCACATCGAATCACTTCCACAAGAAGACAAACACTGAGAGAGAAACTTGATTCCAGTACACCCACTACTCTGCTAGCTGAGATCAGAACTCTAATATGCACCCACCCACCCATCTCAACATACAGATTTTGCAGTTAGAGATGAACAGATGGAAGATTTTTCCACTGAAACTACTTTGCGAGTTGTAAATACAATTGCAAGGCTATGGTCTATTTCATAAACCAACAAACCTGTCACTCTCAGTATCACCTTTACCATAATCAAATTTTACCATGTTTGAAGCAACTCTCTGTTTCTGACCAATTCTCAATAAAAATCTACCCCCTGGAGAAACAGAAATCATGAAGGAATGAACAAATACCAGTAACAGGATCGAATAGTGTTAACTGTGTCAAGCTAATCTAAGTGGACTGAACAATTTCTTCCATTTCAAAGCTGACAGATAGCTTGTTAAACAGATGTAAACAAACATAAAGGATATCATCTTGTAATCACGTCCAATTAAAAAATGAAGATCCTCCATCAAGAATCCCACATAGATATATACATAGAAGTTGCAACTATCACATTTTGTTGCTCTTTTTACCTCCATGAAGTTACAGGAAGTGACCAAATTTTGCTGGAACATGAAGTTACAGGAGTATTACCCATAGAGGTAGACACATGAGTGTTTTCATTTTGTTAAAGTGAAAAGATGCATAAGCACAACTAAGGAAGAAAGAAGAAGACTGATAGTAGTTAATGTATGAAATTCACTTCTGATCAGCAACAATCTGCTCTTGTTACTTGATATTGGCCTTACAACTGAACAGGTCTATCAATAACCACTTTAGGAGTTGAATTTCACTTGCAACTTGCAAGGATCTGCATCCAGCAACATTTGCACAACTTCTCTCATGGAAGGCCGCAAAGCTGGCAGTTTATGTGTGCAAGACACTACAATTTTCAAGACCTGGATCATTTGATCCTTAAATGACTTGGAAATTTTTGAGTTGAGAACAACAATTAAATCTTTGCTCTTAAGGATTTTGCCTGAAGTCCAAGAAACAATATTATTGTTGTCCCCAAATTCTGTTTCAATGGGCCCCCTGCCAGTTATGAGCTCCAGCAGAACCACACCAAAACTGTAAACATCGCTCTTTTCGGTAACCTTCAAGGAGTATGCATATTCTGAAAAGTATATAAACATGGCACCATTCAGGTTTCATACGTTCGCAGAAGATGTCAACGCAATGCATGCTAATGAATTTAGAGATCAAGGAGTGCAAAACCTAAAAACACACCAGTGGAGGGCAAAAAGCTGTGTGTGTAAACATCGGAGAGAAAATGGAATACATGTGGTAGAAAAAATAGTAAAGAAACTTACCAGGAGCGATGTAACCGTGAGTGCCTGTAAAAATGGTGGTTGAATCCCCTCCTCTGTTGCAAGCTTGAAGAAATTTTGCAACACCAAAATCAACAATCTTTGCCTCATAAAATTGATCCAGCAAGATATTGGTAGACTTGACATCTCTTTGAATAATTGCAGGGGAGCAATCATGATGAAGATAAGCCAATCCATGAGCTGCCCCTAATGCAATCTTGTGGCATGATGGCCAATCCAGATCATTATGGCTATGTAAAGCTTCAAACAGGTTCCCATTGGGCATGTATTCATACACCAGCAGATTTGAATGACTGTTGGATAGATAACAATAGAGCTTCACAATGTTTTTGTGGCGAATGGTCCCTAATGTTTCAACTTCTGCCTTTTCCAATCGATGGTCATGGTCTCTGTAAATGTTCTCATTTTTGTTATTGTAGGAATTCTTCTTATTTTTGTCCATGTAGATATCGTCCATATCCATTTTGGTGGATGTCCACAGATGCTTCACTGCTACAGTTTCATTGTTGGGTATGTCAACGCGATAAACCTTACCGGATGCTCCGCTCCCAATCACATTTTCATTTCCTTTTAGTAAAAAACCCTGGAAATATCTTCCACATTGAAGCTAAAGTTATGAAAAGCTATAAGTCTCCATGATGGATTTTCCTTTTTCTCCAGTGAATCTGCCTGGTATTGAAGGGACCGCCAGAAAAGTACCAGTCCAATGGCGGATATTAACATCGTTGCACCTGCAATTAGACCAGCAGCCAATTTCAGTTTTCTGGATTCATCCCGGGAATAAGAAGAAGTCGAGAAAGCCACTAGTGTACCATCTCCATTAAAGCTTTTAGCACAGAGCCCTGGATTTCCCGAAAAACTTCCCCTGTTTCCGACGGTGATGAGCAATTGGGAACGGCGCCGCTTAACTGATTGTTGGAGAAATCAATAGAGCTCAAAGTCAATTCGCTAATACTGCTGGGAATTGATCCGGAGAGTTAATTACTTGAAAGATTTAAAGAAGTCAAAGCTTCAATTGATCCCAAATTGTTTGGAATGTTTCCGTCCAGGCGACTTCTCGCAAGATTTATGACACTTAGAGATTTATAGGAGCCGATTTCATCTGGAATGGATCCTTCCAGCATATTTTCCTGCAAATACAGAGCATTCAACTTACTCAACCTCCCAATTTCCTTTGGCAATGGACCTGTAAACTGATTGTTATTCGCTTCAATTCTGACCAATTGTACCGCCATGCCAATCTCTGGCACCAAGTTGCTAGAGAATCGGTTGTTGTAAATGGCCAGTTGGGATAAATTCTTTGCATTCCCAATCTCGGCACTGATTGCGCCCACAAAATTATTGAAACTCAGACCAATAATATTGACATTGGGCAGACCCCAGATTCCACTGGGCACTCTGCCGCTGAGATTATCGTTATTGACTTTGAAACGTACCAAGCTTTTGCAGGCTCCGTATGAGAGAGGCAATTCTCCAGTGAAAGAATTGGCAAGAGCAAGAAAGTACTGTAGGTTTCCTCCTCTGCACATGTCTTTAGGCAGTGGGCCATTGAGCTAATTTTCCGACACTTCCATCATGTTGAATTTAGACGGACTGCCGAGCTTCTGTGGTAATTGTTCTGTAAGATTGTTCCGATATACTGATAACCCTTCCAGAAGCGGCAAATCCGCGATGCTTTAAGGAATTTGGCCACAAAGACTATTATTATCGAATTGGATATATGTTACATTCTTCAAATTCCCGAGCTCTTGTGGAATGTTGACCTTCCGCCGCATATGAGTGTGTCAGAGGTGTGGTTGGTTAGAGTCGAAATGAAATGCCCAAACCGTTTGGGAAACCCCTTTGAATCAACGGCTAAAATCGTTGCAATCGTCTAACATATAATCGTGTGGCTTACAAGATGACAGGTAGGCAGAGATGGGAGTTGATTTCATAGGGAAACGCCTTACGGCGTGATCCAGGGTCAATCAAATTAGAAATAACTTGATCACAAAGCTTACCATCCATCTAAATGATAGATGCCTAATGTTCTTCCTGTTGGTTGTCCACAACTGCATAGATACGCAGAATACTCTAACTGAAATCCCCAATAGTTTGTGCTTCCTACGTACTATATATATTAGGTATACCACTCTAATATTGTGGACAACCTCTCCTATGATGATCCCCTGCACAAGTCCAACATTGCACAGGTTCCTTACTCTGGTCCTCAGGCCGATGTCCCTGACCTTTCTCTGATGCATTGAACCGCTTAGGTGGTGCAAAATTATCCTTGTTACTTGTGTCATGTGGTTTTACTTTCTTCTTGTCCCATTTTCCTTTTTTCTTTTCATTACGTCTCCATTCTAGCTTAGTCTCAGTTTTGCGCTTCAATTGTTCATAGCAATGCTTTAGCTTTCGAACGACCTCCTTAATAGATCTACGCTCATCAAACTCAATCCTATATTTAAATGCAAATGGTAACCTACTAACAAAACTTTGAATCTTGGCCTTCTTCTTTGTGTGGTAAGGCACATATCTCAGTAACTCCAAGAACTTACTAGTGTACTCGTCATCTATCATGGAACCCATCTTTAGTTCATAAAATTGTTTTTCCATGTAATCAAAGTACCTTTTTGACAAGTACTTCTTCTTAAATAGTTGCTCAAACTCACTCCAAGACAAATCTTCTTCATTGTTGGGTGTGGATCTTGATTATCTTCTGTATTCAAAGGTATCGCCACATTGGAACCTTGTTCATAATGGGGCAGCAACGCCACCTGTAAAATATTTGTTGCAGCAGTAGTCTAGGGGGGTGACTGCGACATTTGGGAGTAGAGATGTCATATTCAATGAAAAGGTTTTGTATAAGGATCAGCTGCAGGAAAAGGAACAGTAAAAAGAAAACAAATAATACAAAGTGCTTGACGAGATCACAGGAAAAGTGATGGTGTCTAAAAATAATAATGATCAATAGCTAGAACAACAACCACAACAACAAAAAGCACCTCAAACACCTGAAAGTGGTGTTAGAAGATCTACCAGGATAAGCAGACCCCCTGAACGATACTCTCCTTCATTATATTATGTATTGTTGACTGATTCTGGTGAACCAGAATGTTATGAAGAAACAGTGCAAGTAGAAACCAGGAAGAAGTGGGAGAAAGCCATGAAAGAAGAGATGGACTCCTTAGCACATAACCAGACTTGGGACTTAGTCAGGTTGCCAGAAGGTAAAATAGCATTGCAGAATAAATGGGTTTACAAGTTGAAGGAAGAAGATGGAGGTAGAAAAAGGTATAAAGCTAGACTTGTGGTGAAAGGGTTTGCACAAAAAATGGGTATATACTTTGATGAGATATCTTCTCCTGTTGTTAAAATAACTTCAATCATAGCTATTTTAAGTCTAGTAGCAGCTAAAGATTTTCATCTTGAGAAGTTATATGTAAAGACAACCTTTCTCCATGGGGATTTGGAGGAAGAGATATATATGCAACAGCCACAAGGATATGAGGTAAAAGGGAATGAGAAACTAGTGTGCAGGTTGAAGAAGAGTTTGTATGGCTTAAAACACGCTCCAAGGCAATGGTATCTAAAATTTGATAGGTTTATGTCTGAAAAAGGTTATACTAGATGTCACTCTGACCATTGTGTTTATCTGAAAAGGCAAAATGATGGCAGCTATATTATATTGTTATTGTATGTAGATCTCATGCGTGTTGCGGGTTCTAACATGCAGGAAATAAATGCACTCAAAATAAAATTGGCAAACTCATTTGCAATGAAGGATTTGAGTGCTGCAAAACAAATCCTTGGTATGAGAATAACTAGACACCAGAAGAATCACAAATTAACATTGCCTCAAAGTGAGTACATAGAAAAGGTGTTGAAAAGGTTTAATATGCAGAATGCAAAACCAATTAGTATACCTTTGGCTAGCCATTTCAAATTAAGTAAGGAGGAGTGTCCCATGGCTCAGGAAGAAATGGCTCATATGTCTAAAGTTCCATATGCATAAGTAGTTGGAAGCTTAATGTATGAAATGGTTTGCACAAGGCCTGATATTGCACATCCAATGGGAGTTGTAAGCAGGTACATGAACAATCCAGGAAAAGAACACTAGATGGCGGTGAAGTGGATTCTCAGGTATTTGAGAGGTACCACAAATCAAGCATTACGGTTTGGTGGTTCAAACATTGTTCTACAAGAATATGTTGATGCAGATATAGCGGGTGATAGAGATAACAAGAGAAGCACAACAGGGTATGTGTTTATTGTAGGTGGAACAACTGTCAGTTGGGTTTCAAAACTGCAAAGTGTTGTTGCACTCTCAACAATAGAAGCAGAGTATGTTGCTGCTACAGAGGCTAGTAAAGAAATTATTTGGTTACAAAGGTTTCTGGATGAATTGTGTAAGAAGCAGGAGTTGGGCAAGTTATATAGTGACAACCAGAGTGCCATACATCTTGCATAGAACTCTGCATTTCATTCCAAGACTAAACATATATAGCTCAAGTACCATTTCATACGGTCGGCATTGGAAGATGGATAGTTGAAGTTGGAAAAGATACACACTAGCTAGAATCCTGCAGATATGTTAACAAAAGTTGTCATCTGAATCGGATCTTAAACACTCTAAGTTTTCATGATTGTTTCAAATTATGCCAAAAAGATTCAAGTCTTAGAAAAAGCAAGCTATCAGAAGTAATTCTCATGACAAATGCAACTATGATCAGTGTGGAGCAACGAGGACCCTCGGTCGAGCATGCAGATCGTTGGCCCATGATAACACGCGCTGGCACAAATTGGCAAAACCGGAGTGCAAATCAAGAAACTGGGGTGGTTTCTGATAAGCACTAATCGCGTATTATACGGTGTCCCTCTCAATGAAGGAAAGCCCTGAAGCACCCAGACCCAAAAATGCTATGAAATGTTGAAAAGTAATGCATTCGGTTTCGCACCGCAGGATTCCACAAACTGGCAGGATATCGGAAGGCCTCAAGGTGGTAAGCAGTTTTGACTAAGTCTCGCCCGATGCCACACATCGAGCGACACACGTCCAACATATGAGAGAGAAAACTACGCACATTAGACAAGTAAACGTCAGGTGACTTTCTAGCCCAATACGTAACGACGGCCATAGGATTTAGGGGCCCAAATCAACGACAGAGGTATGTCTCAATAAATGACTGGATTTGACAAGTCAAAAAGCACGATTATAGCGGATTTGAAGTCCAACATGGATGATGAGTTGGCAAATGATTCATGTTTCATGGGTGAACTTGAAGCAAATGGAATTAATGACCATTCAAATATGATTCAAGGAATATGACACCCAGTTCATTAGGAAACAGGTGGCCACCTCCCTACAAAGTGTTACAGAGTGATGATGATGTAGAGCAGAGGAATTCTAACAGACAGAGGTAGGGAAACCAGAAGGTCAGGAAGCGGAAAAGAATAGTCAAAGAACATATTAGCTTTAAGGCCATGAATTGACAGAAGAAGAGAACGGGAGGAGGCAATGACAAGAGTTAGCTAGAAGTAGAAAGCTAAGAGCAGAGAACAAAGAGTAGAAGCCGAGCTGACCTGAAGGCAGCATCGAGCCAGACAGATCCAGAGAGAGTAAGAGAGTCTGTGCACCTCATAGAAGGCTTGAGAGGTTCAAGCAAACTCCTTGGTAAGGAGAGTCTGTGCACGCCATTCCTACTAACTTTTATCTCTTTTAGTGAGACTCGAATTGAGCTCCTTGTTGTAAAAAATCTACTTGAAAACATAATATAAAGGCCACCACTAAGAGCTGGACCAGGAGACGTAGCCCAGGAGCATTAGGTGAACTCCTTATTAAACTTATTGTGTTTACATGTTTGACTGTTATGTTTTCTCTAATTGCCTTAGCATCTATGTAGTCTAGCAACCTTATTGATCCATTGCATAAAGTAGCATAGGCATGTCCATGCACATGAGTCTATAATACCTTTTTATTTGTCCTGAATAAATTCCAGATCAAGTGGTATCAGAGCTCTAGGTTACTAAGGTTAGATAAGCTTGAGCTGTATTTTGTTGTTGAATGCTAACTAGATCAAAGCTTAAATTAGGAGAGAGAGAGTTGGCTGAAACTAACCCAAAAATTGGAAGAGTCTATTCTAAGAGGAAAATGTAAGAAGAAAATCCCTTGGAATCAGACCCCCAGTTCATGGCTAGTTTTATGACCATGAGATCCATGGTGGAGGAAATGTATAGGGAATTTAAGAAAAATAGAGATGAAGATTCATCAAACTCCAAACAAGACAAAGGAGTAGAAGAATCTCTCCTCCATGACCACTCTAAATGCAAAGGGAAAGAAGAAAAAATTCTCACACCTCCTAATAGCCCTAAAAATAAAAAGAAGACATCTTTGATTAAATTAGATGTTAAATTTGATTTACCAATATATGATGGACAGTTGAGTGCAGAGAATCCGGATAATTGGATCAGACAGATTTATGTTTATTGTAGAGTATAGAGCATTGATTCAGACAAGAGTAAGATTCCGCTAGCCAGCCTACACCTTGGGCACACTTCCTTGGTATGGTGGGAAGGCAGGACACAAGCTGACATGAAGAAACATGGATTCTTTTTTTCTAGAGTGAATTTGTTTTTGCAATTAAAAATAAATTCTATCCACTATCATATATTCAGTGAGCCATGATGAGTTGGCAAACTCTTCGACAACTAAAAGGGAAAAGTGTACAAGGTTACACCCAAGAATTTAGGAAAAGAGCTTTGATTCTAGGAATTTCTTTAGACACACCTGAGACTTTGCTGAAGTATATAGGTAGTCTACACAACTACATGAAGCACACTATCATCATGTTTAATCCCACTAGCATAGATGAGGTATTCATTCAAGCTATGCATCTACAAGCTAGAGGTAAGAATGGGAACCTAGAAGTTGGGGGATCATCCAAACCCACTACAAGCAAGAATACAGAGAAAACAAAATAGAAATGGAAAGAGAGGAAGACCAATACTATGCAAAAGACCAAGTCTTCATGCACTCATTGTAAGAAGGATGGGCATGATGATGAAAATTGTTGGATTCTGCATCTGGAGCTAAAACCTATGAAGTTTGAGAGCAAGAAGAAGAAGACTGTTGCAAATATTCAAAAGGATTTGGGGTCAGACTCACGAGATGAAGCAACAGTCACAGCCATAGGTATAAAAGGTAAAAATTCTGAAGCATCTGTTTGTGCCTAAATCTACCTCAGGCAGAAGGAAGGCAAGTCTAGGGTAACATCAAACCATGCTTAACCTGGTAGCTAGCCCTATCAGGTCAGGAGAGGGCTCTCTCCTTGTCAATCTCAGTTAGAATATGGCAATTAGGGCTTGAAATGACTTAAATGAATACTAATTTTATGCTAGGTATATTAAGTCAGAGGATTTTGATTGATTTTGATAGTTGGTTGCTAGATCAAATGAAGAAGGCAGCTTTGGGTTTGGGAAATCAACTCAGATTCGTAGGATGTTCTATGGGGTGAGGTAGGTAGGTGTTTTGGCACGTTGAATTGAGTGTGATGGTAAGTCTAAGACCAGTGAGGAGTTGGGGAGGGCATGCAAAGTTCATGAGTCCTCCTCAAACAACAAAAAAAATTAAAAACTAAATGTATCCTCAAGGCAGAGCACTGAATATCAATGGATTCCATCTATTTATCTTGATTCATTTAGTTATGAAGAAAGAAATAGATGCTGGCACATATAAATATAAGAGAAAATAAATAACAAAGGAAGAAACACTTCAAAGACACATTACCACAAGAATCCCACAAAATGTTGCAAAACCCTAGTTCATTTCCTTGCTAAACTGTAGAAGTGATTTACAATGAAGCTCAAAGCATCCACAAGAGTCCAACCTTTACAAATGAATCAAAAAGTGCATGGTATAGGCAAGGAAACTACTCAAGCTAGTTATTAGGGTCGAATCTATGAGAAAAGGGGGTGGTTTCAACCATATCTAAACTAAGAATAGGAATATAGGCAGTGGAACAACTTGCATCTAAAACCAAGGAAACCAATTCATTCAATTCAAAACCACCTTTGACTTGATGTATCTACCCTATTAAGTGTTTTAAATCCATAATTACATCAATTTACATCATTTACCATGCTAAATTCACCAAGAGAGCAAGGAAAAGTCAATTGTAAAGAAAACTAGGTGAAATCTAGAAAATCAGGCAAAAATGGCAAAATTCAACCTATGCGCAGCGCCACTGATCCTATGCATAGCGCTTTTTCAAGGCCAATTGTGGAAGGCTTATTGGAGTTTGAATTAGGTGCAGGATAGCTCGTTGGAAATCTCGATGAGTCTAATTTCTGGAACAACTTGAATTTCTGAATTTGGAGTCCATTTTCCCCTCCAAAAATGGATTCTCCCAGGACTCCTTCCTGTGTGGAAAAGAAGTGGTGGAGAGGGCACTTCTGCCATTAACTTTTTGGGTGTTTTTTGCCCTTTTGGAGACCTAGAACTTGTCCAAAATTCTTAGCCATTTCTGAGCTTCCATATTTTTCCATGCTGATTTTAAAAATATAATTTTTTTTGCAAATGGATGCCCCCAAAAAAAGCGTAGCGCCACCTATTGGAAAACCTTGTTTTTCAATTTCAAAAATTCAAAAATATCAAAATTTTCTCCAAATTTCTTGAAATTTGGCATGAATGATCCTTTTTAGGTGCTTTGATGGGCCAATGATGCTTCAACCAATATCGTGAGTTTATCTTTCTCTTTCTTGTTCCTCAAGACTCCTCTTAGTTTGGCTTTTAGCCTCTTTGTCCTTGCATTACAAATCTTGTTCTGGGTTAAGTAGTGATAGGCTAAGTGACGAAGCAGTTTCTTCTCTTTGTTTGCCTTCTCAAGCAACCTCTCCAAGTTCATGTTAACCGCTCAAGACAATCTCCTTAGGATTCTCAATTTCCTTTGCCTTTTGTCTTCTAACCTTGCCTTTTCGTTGCCTAGTCACCTGGCCTTTTTCATTGTTTGTGATCACTTGTAATGAATGATGAGATAGGGTGGATGGATGAAAGATAAGTATGAAGAGATTTTAGGATGAGTAGGTGAGGGTGAATGGGAGTGTGAATAGGGTTTTGTATGTAGGGTATAGGGTTTCATATGGAGGGTAGGGTTTAGGAGTTTATGTATGGGAATGGGATGTATATAGGATAGGGTTTTATATGGAGGGTAGGGTTGTAATATGTAGTGTATGAGGTTTTAGGAACCAACATCAAAGATAAATGAGTGAACCTTGAACCATTATGGTGAACAGTGGATACTAGGGTTTTGTTTTTATGGGTAAAAGACAAATAAGATTTCATGCAAGAACACTCTTCAATAAGGAGGATCAATGCACTTACTTGTAAAGAGGAGGAAATTGGATTTGTTGGGTCATTAATATATCATTATTATTATTAGTTTTTAACACCTATTTCATCCATTTCTACTCTTCTTTATCATGTCGTTTATCATGATTTATCATATAATTCAATTTTATAATTATTTATGCTCTTATGGATAAATATTATTTATTCTCTTTTATTTTTAATAAATTGATGATTATGCATGATTTTACCAATGATGGTTTTTTAATAAATTGGTTGTAACAACACTTAACATTTTTAACCTCCAAGATATTTTCCAGATTGAAGATTTGATCTCCAGCTCATCATTAAATGTGCCAACTCAGAAATTCGATGGAATAAGAAATGAAGATTTTGCATTGGATGTTTTGGGAAAATGGAGAAGAATCTGGAAAAACTGAAACATGGGTTTTGTTCAAAACGGACCAAATTAGTTTTGTTGTATTCAATTTTCCCAAATTCAGCTCGTACTAAGAGAAATGGAAGGCTCTCTGAAGACGTTTTTCTCAGATTCGTTGTGTGGCCATTTTGCAAATTATCCCAGTTGCAATGCCAAATTCGACCTATTCTTGTTGAATGACTAATGAAAAGATATTTCAGATATGATCTTGCTTATCAATTGCTGAGAACAATCCAATTTTGTAATAGAAGTCATATTGTAATCATATCTGTTGTAACTTCTCTCTGCTCTCTGTGTATCTAAATGAGAACAGAGATCAGAGAAGGGGATGATTGATTATTCAAGATGGAATAGATTATGAGAGATTAAGTCAGGGATTATTAGAGATGGGATAGGATAGGATAGGAGGAAAGGAAAATTGTTGCATTACCATTGTAATTTTCAAGGCTTTTGCTATTGTAATGATTTCACAGTTTGATGATTAATAAATAAAAGGGTTGTTGTTCATTCGTCTTATCTGAAGTAGCCCAGCAGCATTCACTGGCGGCTAAGGGCCCAGCCTTTGGTGGATTAAGCTATTGCTCTGTATTATATCTTTCTGATTTCTGCAGGTGTGGTTTGTCTAATGATTACCTTCTGCAATCGAATCGCGTTTCCATTTTCTTCCATCATAACAAGATTATTATCCTTTGTAACTTAAATTGTTATGCTATTCATTAAAGATTCACTATTCACATCAGATTTTGTTGTGCATTACAGGTTGTTGCTTATTTAATATTGCTACTCATTTATATTAATTTCGTAGTGTTGTTCATTTCCATTTAGTATTGTTGTTGATTTAGCTTTGCGGTTCATTTCCATTTAGCGTTGTTGTTCATCTTCAATAATTTAGTATTATTGTTCCTTTCCATAAATATTTCATTTTTATAAGATGAGTTTTGTTGTTCAATTCATTTCCACTAAAGTTAAGCTTTGTTGTTCAGTGTTTCAATAGACTTAGTTGTTGTTCTTTTCTGCAAGGATTTGATTTCATTTTTTAATTGATATTGCAACAAGTGTGTTTTGGTAAGCATTTCCAATTGAATTGCCATTTCCAGTTATTTGTTTTAATGTGGATTGAAAGATCAACAATTGTAAAGAACATTGACTATAGTTGTCTAAGTTCTCAGATTGGAGATCTTGCCTATGATTGATTTTCGTTTGCATCAGTTTACAGGGGAGAGAGTTATCATTACTGAGTCCTCAACTGATATTGTTTGAGTGAATGATTTAGTTCAAAACATTTTAGTTTCTTGCTGTTCCAATTAGATTTTGTTTCCATCATTCATTTATCTTTGCATTTTTAAAGCACTATACTGCAAAAAATTATTCTTGAGCAAGTGACTACCTCAGACTAAGTACACTCTTGAAATAAAAAAATCATCCCTGGGTTGACAATTAATGCGAAGATAATTAGGAGTTAAAAAGACACCTTTTATCGCTCAACATTTTGGCATCGTTGCCATGGAGAGTGTAGCCATTTTTAAAGAGTAGTGTGCATTTGATGAGTGCCTATTAGGAGAGAATTAGGTATTAAAAGCATAAGGTAAAAACCTACGTACAGAGCATGTAAAAGCCCTGCTCCCCCACCCACTTTCCAGCAGGATTGTTAAAGAACTTAGGGTAGAAATAAATGTTCAAATTTATGTGTGAATGACTAAAAGAAAATAGAAATTTTGAAAAACAAATCTTATGATTTCAATCAAGTGGTGATGTAAGAACCACCCATTTCACTAACCATTTGACATGAACATTTGAAGAAGGAGCCTCTAAGAAGCACGTGAAGGACATCTTCTATTATGATAAGAAATGGCTCACATTTCTACTTTTGAATTCCCTATCAAAGATCTAGGAGAAGTGACACAAATGCACATAATTCCCCCATCTTCTCTACCAAATTTTCATGGCTTGACAAATGAAGATCTAGATACATTCACCTGGATGCGGGTGCATTAACGCAATATTTATGATGGCTCTGCATTATGATGGCGACTGGTATAGCAGGTGGCAGGATAGCACACCTACCCAAGCCGTCCCGCGGAAGGAAATGGATTATATTAGGTCCCAACAGATCAATTTCCATGCGGAATTGAATGCGCAGTGGGTTTGAGACATTTCACCTGGTATTCCTTTAATGGCTGCCTCGGCTCTCTCTATTAATATTTACCTCTGGCCTCCCTCCATTCGACTGCCTCCGGTTTCGCATCCTTGCAATGCTTCGAAGGTGGCGCTGAATGTCTAGTTCTTAAAGCGTTTTAGGCACCCTCACACGGGCATCTGCTTTGCTTCATCCTACTCTTCATCCCCTCCAAGCTACCTTGTTACTTTGACAATGGTGCGTCGTCGAGGTAGTTGTTGCCGAGGTGGTGGTCATGGAGGCTGTGGGCGCTCTCAGCCTGCTCCTCCGCTTGTTATTCCTCTGGCTTCGGCTTCCCCTACCTCAGATACTCACAAGCCTCTCCTGCACAACTCTTTTCAAACCACCCATTTCACATTTCACAGTCGCCTCAATAAACCTGTTCTCTCGGCTAGCATTACGGTAATTTTCTCGGAGGAAGATGCTCGGCCCACTATTGCAGTGAACACCTCAACAACGCAGTCTTAGGGAGAAAGCGCGCAACAGGGGGAAGAGGTTGGTTTTGGGTTCAATTGTGGAGATTTGCAGACTGAAGGAAATGAAACTGATGTCTCCAAGCTTCCAGACGGAAATCAATAGGATGTCCCGGCCTCTACTCACTCGGCGAGTGGTTCTGATAGCATTTAGCAGTTGGCAGCTCCTCTAGATGGCAACGGTTCAGCTATTAAGAATAATGTTGATGACACATGGATGGGCTATCCTTGCCCCGTGGAGGAGGAAATCCCGGAACACGATATTGTTGCTTGAAGACTCCTGGGCCATATCTACTTCCCTGCTCCTCTCTCTGCTCTTCAGCCCATTTTGTTATGCCTATATGGCTTCTTTCAATGTCTTTCTGCATCAGGCATGTAGTTCTGTTATAGTTTCAAGTTTTTTGCTCTGTAATTTTTCTCATGAATATCTGGGCAGTTCAGATAGTATGGTCATAGCTTATCATCTGTCCTTTTCTGAGGTCTATCACTCTAGCTAGTTCTCTCTATATAGCCTTGTGCTTTTGTATCTGGTTAATCCCAACCATGGGACAGTTTGTTTGTCTTGTTGGATAGTCTTGGACCTCCTTTGAGGTCTCAACCGCATTGTAACTGTATTTTTACTTTTATTAATAGAATAAGTATTTACTTAGAAAAAAAAGAAGAAGATATAGATACATTCTTATTTGAGTTCTAAATACTTTGTACGGGATATGATTATTGTACTAATGATCAAAGGTTGATAGTGTTTCCTATTACTCTAAAAGGAGCAACTCTCCGATGGTTCATGAGCCTAGGTGGGAATTGCATCCAAACATGGAAGGACATGAAGAACATATTCTTGAAAAAGTATCACGACTATTGCAAGGCCAATGAAGACATTTTCAATATGATACAAGGGGAAGATGAAAGCTTGGAGGACTATGTAGATCAATTTCAATATAACCTTCAAAAATCAAAACATAAGCATTCAGAAAAAGAGATCTCAAAAACACTTCTACTCAAAGGAATCAAAGATGAATTTTTAAAACTCTTAAATTTGATAGGAAAAGGTGATGTTTTTTAGTTATCATATGATGATGTTTGGGAATTGTGCATAAGGTATTCAAGAGGAATCTCCAAGACTGGTAAGGATTCTAGAGATGTTTGTTCTTTCTTTTCCAAATCTACTACAAGAACGAGAGACATAAGAGCTTAAATCAATGTTTTATTTGTAAATTTTAAAGTTTTTTTTTTAGCTCTCTATTGAAGGCCCCAAAAATCGGGTCTACAACAAGGGGGATACCTACCTGGTCCGAACCTTGGTTGGCATCTCCTTATCTGTTTGGTATAGCGGGTCCAACTGGGGATATGGGACCAGTTTCCTAATTCAGTGCGTGTGTGTGAGAAAGATGGGTATTTCTGTTCTAAATGGAATACTTCTCTCCTAATTCTAATCTAATGCTATGCTATTGTATTCTAGTAAACAGAAAAACATCAAAATTTATGCTAGCTCGGGGTGTGATCTTTCTTCTATGCGATCTAAAAAGGTTTCAAACAATAACCGGTAATAAAGATCATTCAGCTATTATAAGAAACAAATTCAATAAATATGAACTACTTCGTATAAGAAGTTAGAAGAAACAGTTGTGAAAACTTATCGCATAAATGAGCTATTCATACACTAACCATAAATAAATAGTTATCACTGTACAAAAGTGCCAAATGATAACTCAGGCATCCACGCTGCAATATATAAACAACTGAAAAACTGAATATCACTTTAACGCATAAGCAGAAATGGTTAAGAGATAAAAGTACCATTTATAACTAGTCCTACTCATGAGCTTCAAGCGACAATTGATTTATCTCTCCTTGATTTAACATCCACTAAGAGTATAGAAGTGCAACATCAGTAGCAAATATCAAATGCAAATATCAAATAAACCTTGTTCCATTCATTCACCAAAACCTCCTCTGGGGGTGCAAAAGTGCATGTTCTAAGGACAAGTTTTTGATAAATTTCTGAACCCTTCTCTAAATGCATGAGAAGGGTTTAAATACTACTGAATAATTCTATAAATAAACTATTACAAAAATAAAGGATGCAGTTTAAATGACCATCCTCTTTTCAGGAAAATAAAACGAAATTAAAACTAAAATTAAATTATTTCTGTATTTGATCTCTGAAATCACATGTATGCAGCATCTGTTTAAGGAGAGTTGGGTGGCTGACTTCCGCTTTTAACTGGGCTGAGAAAACATAATCTACAAGAGCTGGCGCCATTTTCTCGGTTGAATTTATAATGCACTTAACAGTCATCCATTGGTTATGCGGCTTCACCAAGTATGTCCAGTAACAATCCCGGTTTAACTTGCTTAGCCTTTGGATTACTTTGGCCTTTTCTTGAGATCTTTTTTTCCAATCTACCTCTAGCTGTTGTGTGTTTGGTAAGTACCCTGGAGTGGTCTCTGTGATCAAATTCTCCCTGTGTAAATTTTCATTTACACAATCAATAAGTCTGCTGACCGTCGTGGCTGCTCCTTCTGTTGCCTGTTCTGCCCCTCTAATTTGCTCATCCCATTTGTTAAAGAGCATTTCCTTGTGATTTTCATTTATTCTTGGTGCACCTGCTCTTTTACCCTCATCTGTGTCTTGCCAAGCCAAATATTCAGTCACTCGTTTATCAATCAGATCATAGTCACTTCGCAAGTCTACCACTTGATTAGTGGTTTTATCACTGATTTCACAATAATGACTCCACTGTGATATCTTTTGGCCCAATGCTTCTTACTGCTATAGTAATTGCTCATTCAAGGAAATGGAATCCGTAATAAATTCTGTAAGCTTAGGGTCGTCCTTGTGCATCTCTCTCAAATCCTGTAACTGCTTTCCTTTCTCATCCAAACTTTTCTGATAGCTTATCTGCATCTGCTGGAAGTCCTGTTGCAACTTTTCAAGCTGTTTCTGTGCTTCATTATTGGCATGGGCTTGTTGCAATTGTTGTTGTAGTACTTGTATCTGGTCTTCCCTTTCCTTTAGCAATTGTTGTACCTCAGATGCTTTGTCAATAGTAACGGAGGCATATGCTCCTGCGATTTGAGATAGTTTGGTGAGATTTTCAGTAGGATTGCTTGTGGGATCTTTCCACAGGACGTCTAATTGTTCTGTGTTTTGAGAGAGCGTGCTTTCCAATTTCCTTTTCTTCCTCTGTTTTCTTACTACTGCTTTATGCTATGGGCTATAAAATACATCTAGAGGAGGGATTTCTTTTACTTTTAGTACAAGCTCAGAGGATGGAGTAATAGGAATATGCTCCATATCCGAGACTTCGCTAACTGTGCTTGTGACTACTTCTTTTATTATCTGTACATCGCTGACATTTGTCTTCATGTTTTGTCCTTAAAGATTGATCAAGTCATTGAAGGTTTCCCATTCTTTGTCTAATTCAGTTGTGACTGGTGGTGCTTGGATGACAAGAGGGGAGGATCTCTTTGTGAGGGAGTAATAACCTGCTGAGGTAGAAGTTCTTTTGATTGGGCAGTATCTTTTACTGACCCTACGTTCTTATCTAGTTCATTCCCAGATCTTTTAGAGTGTTCAGACACTTCTTTCTCGGATTTGGACTTAGATCCATTGGTACTTGAACTTCCACTGAGGCTAACACTTGGAGTTGGTTCTCTTGAGGGTTTTAGGCATAGATTTTCTAAAGGAATACTGGCTAGCCTTCTTTCCCTCTATGTTTTGAACCTTTGAAATTCTTCTAGGGATAGCTGCAATTGGGCTGTGTGCAGAATTTCTTCCAATGTGTTTTTCTGTTGGAATATATCATCAAATAAATCTTTTTCTCTGGAGAACACATTTATCTTGACTGCTATTGTAAAATTGTGGGCGACCTCATAAGGGTTAAATGGCCTTGCTGTGAATTTGAATAACTATAAGCACGTGATATTCTTTACTTCTGCAAAGGTGTGGCCTACATCGAATAGTGAGAAGACCCCACAGGCTACAGGAAATTATGGCCATATAGCCTTCTTTTTGTCTTTTAATTCTTTAGTTAGGCCTCCTTCCCCACAGGTTTGGTAGGCGATTTCTCGGGCTAAGAGTTTATCAGGGATATATAAAGGTAGGACATGAGGGGGTGTAGAACTTCCAAAAACCCTGACATAAGTAAACATTTCTTCCCCGAACCATCTTGCGATAGTGAGGATGTCTACTTCTGCTTCAAGTGAGCATCTCAGAGGGTCTTTATCATACAAAATTCTATACAAGGGAAACATAACTCCATGACAAATTTGGTAGAAGTATGGAACAAATTGAGAGTCCCATAACTCTTTGTGATAGACATGGATGGGTAGAGGGTCTTGTGTCGTCCACTTCCAACCCATAACAGGAAACTTAGAAACATAACATATTGCGTCCATTATATATGCAAAAAGGTAAAAAGGAGGATAGATCCTCTGAGCCACAGTTCTTTTGGTCCAGTAACTGACAATGGCTGTGACCAGGTTATCAGACAAAATTTTAGCCCAATCTACAATGGTGGCATTTGTGGCAGCATCCAATAACGGTAGCCACTCAGATGAGAATTTGTTAATATCTGGCATTCCAAATATTCTATAGAGCATGGCAGTAGCAAAGTAGCATGGAGAGGTAAGGGAACCAATACTGTACATACCGTGTTTATCTTTCTTCAGCGGCTCGTCTCTCCTAGACCAGTCTTTGGTAGTTTCTGCCAGGTCTGGATTTTCTTTTACAAATTTCTCTGTAAACTGTCTATTGTAGATTGCCTGTGGCTCCGGTAGATGATACATGAGCTTTAAATCCTACGCAGCGAATGAACCAATAAGTCCTTGACCATGAACTTTGAACTGTCTATTTTTTATTTATGCAGTATCCAATATCCATTTGACCATGTCAGTGTATGGGAGGATTCTTGGCCTCGCTCCTATCTGATGTAAAAATGAGCATGCTAGCTCTGTGAGGGATGCTTCAGAAGAACTTTGTGAGCCTGTAACAGCTGTAACCTCCATTACTCTGGGATTCTCCTCTTTGAGCATATTATACATGCCTTCCCACATAGCTATCCCCGCGTCTCTTTTGCAAGCTGTGTCTGTATACAAAGGCGCCGTTTTCTCTTCTTCGGAGCTCGAGGCTTTGTTTTTCTTTCCCATTTCAGCCTGCGTATTTCTTTGTATAGTCCTCTGCTCTCCGTGCCTACAATTCACAAGTGAGGTGAAAATGAATGACAAGGAAGGGTGATGGGAAAATTTTAAATGCTGTAGACATACCAAATATACCAGCTTATGTGAAATGTTCTTTGAAGATCACACACCCATATTCTATTAATAACTGACAACTAACTCTTTTATTAGCATTTAAAGCGCATAACCATGTGTTAGCTTATAGAAACTACTTTTCTTGAATAATGAGCCCGAAAGATTTGTGATGGAGCGATTTTCGGATTTGCTATCGCAACATCGTAGATCACAAAATCGCAAAATCGCAAAATCACAACATCGCAAAATCGCAACATCACAAATCGCAAAATCGCGACATCCGTAGAACATAGATTTGCAAAATCGCAACATCGCTTATCGCGAAATCGTGATATCGTGATATCGCAATGTCGCAATATCGCAATATCGCAGATCACAGGAATGTTATGTATGATAAATTTTGTTAACATGTTCCTTGCGAGATGTGATCTTGCGATCGGTGCCATCGCACATCGGTAGATTTTTGAAGTGTTTTAAATAAGTTATGTTGTATGTAATGCAATATTTGGTCATTATTGTTATCTCGCGAATATTGGGATTGTGTTTGTGAGGTGGCATCCCGCTATTTTCTTGCGATGTGATTTCCCTTGATAAGATAAATTTTACCTTATCATAAACTTAGATTCTAAGAGTTTCCAAGGGGGCTTCCTAAGCTTATGATGGTAACTTTATTTGCGA
Organism: Pinus taeda; assembly: GCA_000404065.3. Lineage (NCBI taxonomy): Eukaryota > Viridiplantae > Streptophyta > Pinopsida > Pinales > Pinaceae > Pinus > Pinus taeda. The sequence goes on from APFE030474927.1 coordinate 63,318, forward strand.
AAAAGAAATGTAAACACTACTTTAATTTCTTTGGATTTAATAACTAAGGGTCCCCACTTATTTAGTATTAGCAATAACATTTCATAAGGAGGGGGGTTATTGGTGGCCACAACAGAAGCCTATTAAGAAGAGGCCATAGCACCTTAACCCCAAATACAGGGAAAAGTTCCACTTGGAGTTGGAAAAGATGCTTGAGCCAGGCATTATCGAACCTGTGGAGGAATCTGATTGGGTGAGCTTGATGGTAGTCCAAGAAAAGAAACAAAAGGGAGAAATACAGATTTGCGTATATCTTATGAAGCTTAATGTTGCTTGTGTCCATGATCCTTTTCCGACACCATTTACAAATGAGGTACTAGATAATGTTGGAGGGTAGGAGGCATACCCATTCACTAATGGGTTTTGTAGATACCATCAAATTAAGATCATGCAAGACAAGAGTAAAAAAACCTTCATGACAGAATGGGGTTGTTTCCAGTATACTGTGATGTCGTTTGGACTCAAGAATGCGTCGGTGATATTCTCGTACGTAGTCATTGTGGCGTTCAAGGAATTTATTCACAAGTTCTTGGAGGTGTATTTTTATGACTAGATAGTGTTTGGGTTAGTAAAGCACCATGTATCCAGTCTACACTTAATGTTGGATATGTGCTGAAGGTATCAGATTGCACTGAACCTAAAGAAGTGCTTATTCTATGTCCCCTTTGGGATTTTGTTGGGTCATGTGGTGTGCAAGCAAGGACTAATGGTGGAACTTGCCAAGATCATGGTGATAGTCAATTAGAGGCCCTGAGGAGCGTCAAATAGCTGCACAAAATGCTGGGCCATAATGGATATTATCAAAAATTCGTCAAGGCTTATGCTCAGATTATCGTGCCTATGGAGAAGTTGTTGGAGGAGGACACTATATTATGTTGGGATGAAGAATGTCAATGTAGTCTAGATGTCTTGAAGGAAAATATGGTCACTTCTTCGATCTTGGTCTTCCTTGATTGGAAGAAGGAATTCCATGTACACGTTGACGCATTGTGTATTGCATTGGGAGTAGTGCTGACACAAGTTAGCAAAGTAGAGATGGATAATACTATAGAATTTGTGAGTAGAAATTTGTCAAAGGTTGAGAAGAATTAATCAAATATAGAGCATGAAGGATTGGCTATGGTGTACATGCTCCAAAAATTCAGACACTATTTTTTGGGCAGATATTTCAAGATGTACATAGAACATTCTGCGTTGAAGTACCTAGTCAATAACCCTATGTTGGGGGGGAAGATATGCATATGGTTGTTGTTATTTCAAGAATATGACTTTGAGATAATTTTGAAGCCAGGAAGGTTGAATGCAAGACCCAACCATTTTTTGCAAATTAAAACAGGGGAGGAACTTACTAATTTGGAGTAAGGGTTGCCTGACACGTAGCTCTTCACGGTGCACGTAGTGGATAACCATTTTGTAGATATTATCCACTTTTTGACTACATGGATGGCTCCCGAAGGATACAAAACTCAGTAGAAGAAAGAGTTATTAGTGCGCACGGTGGATTTCTCAATGATTGTAGGACATTTAAACAAGATGGGTTAAAATGAGATACTCCCATGGTATGTGCTCAATTTTGAACGAAAGAGCATCCTCACTGAAGCTCATGGAGGAGCTACGGGATGAAACGATGTAGGAAAAGTGACAATGCAGAAGATTTTGTGTGCAGGTTTGTGGTGGCCTACATTACACAAGGATACCAAAGCATATTGTATGGCATGTGATGCATGTCAGAGAATGAGCATACCATCACGTAGAGATGATTTGCCACTAAACCCTCAGGTGTTGTTACAGCCATTTGAGAAATGGGCAATTGACTTTGTAGGACCAATTCAGCTCCTAGGCAAGAAAACAAGTGTGTGCTATATCATCATCGTGACGGAATATTTGACCAGATGGGTGGAGGCATAGCTTGTAAAGGATTGTATAGGGGCCACAACAACAAAGTTCTAGTTTGATTACGTGTTAACCAGATTTGGCTGCCCAACATATTGATGAGTGATTGCAGTATGCACTTCCTCAATGAGACAATCAGCGTGCTGACCAAAGATTTCCAAATTTATCATCAGAAGAGCACACTGTATCATCCGCAAGCTAATGGAATTGTGGAGGCCTTTAATAAGATCTTGGAGAACCCGCTGACAAAGTTTTGCAATGTGCAGTGGAATGATTGGGACGTGCACGTACCAACAGTACTGTGCGGGTATAGGACTACATGCAAAAAGCTAACATGTCAGATGCCTTTTCAATTTGTATATGGATTAGAAGTTGTGATTCTTGTAGGTTTTAACCCTATACAGAAATTACCTGCATATGAATTCTAAAACACATAGAATAAACAATGCGAGAGCATAACACATAAAACATATATACGCAGAGATTTTCCCCTGGATCCCAAAACTGGGACTACCAACTTGATTTTTCATTATGTTCCTTTCAATGTTACAATACATATTTATACATGTTGAAGCATCCAATACCATGGACCAAAAACCATTGCGTCCAAAACCATGTGTGAAAATCATGCACAAAACCATAGGTATGTTTGGCCAACCTAACATAGGGTCCAAAACCAAACTTTTATGGGGCGTTGCCTTGGACCCCATAGAGTGGGGTTACCTGCACCCCTAAAACTCCCTGTGACTCCCCCCACTACGCAATCGGCACAATGAAGGGGGGCTCTTCCCCCCTCCTAACCCTTTGGTTAACTACTTGGGCTAGTCGTGGAAATAATATAACACAATCCAACATTATCCCACTTGTTATTTTCTTTCCACAGGGGGCCACAAGAGAGCTTAGTCATTTATCCATCCCTGCAATGCCCATTGTTTCTCTAAACCAAGAGAACTTCTCAGAGCTCAGAGATTTTGTCAATGTATCTGCAGTATTCTTCAAAGTGTCCACCTTTACCAGTGACACCTTTTTGTCTTCTATCATATCCCTCACATAGTGATATTGAACATCAATGTGCTTTGTCTTTGAATGATATGCAAGGATCTTTTCCAAGAAAATTGCACTTTGGCTATCACAATCTATCCTTATATCTCCCTGTGCTAACCCCATACTTGAACACAAGCTCTGCAACCAAACTGCTTCCTTACTTGCATGAGTGGCTACCATGTATTCTGCCTCGATAGTTGATAGTGCCACTACAGATTGTTTCTTACTCATCCAATTGACTGCATCTCCAAATAGGTTAAACACATACCCACTTGTAGATCTTCTCTGATCCAAATCTCCAGTCCAGTCTACATCAACAAAGCCATGAATATCCAACACTTTGTCCAATCTTGGTCTTCCTTGGTAGCACAAACCATAATCACTAGTGCCACACAAATACCTGAAAACCTGCTTCACTGATGTCCAATGCTCCTTTCCTGTTTTTGACATAAACCTGCTCAATACTCCCATTGCATGTGCAATGTCTGGTCTAGTACAAACCATTGCATACATCAGGCTACCGACTGCACTTGCATATGGAAAACGGGACATGTCCTCTTCCTCTTCTTGTGTCTTGGGACAATGTTCAGTAGATAACTTTACACCTACAGGAAGAGGAACCTTCACTGATTTACAATCCTACATATTAAATCTCTACAATATTGTCTTGACATACTTCCTTTGGTTTAACTAGAGGTTCCTCTTTGCCAAATCTCTTTTAATTTCCATGCCCAAAATATAGTTTGCAACACCAACATATTTCATGTCGAATTTAGAGGACAATTGGGTCTTCAAATCCTAGATAATTTCTTTTTCATTTCCAACCAACAACATATCATCCACATACAAGACCAGATAAATAAAATAGTCACCAATTAATTTAAAATACACACAATGATCTGCTTTGCTTTTAGTGAAGCCAAGTCCCCATATAAATGTATCAAATTTTTGATACCACATCCTTGGTGACTGTTTTAACCCATATAGATACTTCTTTAACTTGCATACTAGTTTTTTCTTACCCTTCACTACAAAGCCTTCAGGTTGCTTCATGTATATCTCCTCTTCCATATCCTCGTGAATAAATGTTGTCTTCACATCCATCTATTCTACCTCAAAATCAAAAGCAGTAGCAACATATAAACCTAATCTAATAGAAGCTACCTTGGCAACAGGAGAAAAAATATCACCAAAATCAATTCTCGACACCTAGGAATAACATTTTTCTATCAACCGAGCTTTGTATTTCTCCACCTTTCCTTCTGAATTTGTCTTCTCCTTGAACACCCATTTTCTACCAATGGGTTTCCTTCCAGCTGGCAACTCCACTAGATCTAATGCCTCATTTTTGTGCAAAGATGTCATTTCATCAACCATGGCCTCTCTCTAGAGTTTTCCATCCTCTAAATCTACTTCTTCCTTCACAGTTTTGGGATCATCATCAGTAATAGATAAAGCAAAATTTGAACAGAAAGCAAATGGACTATACCTTTATGGCTGTCTTCTTTCTCGAACTAATCTTCTCACACCCAGAGTTTTTGGCTCTCCATCTTTTGATTCCTCCTTTGCTGTAGAGTCTGAATCTTCCTCCTTAAGCTCAAACTCTATCTTCTCAGCTTCCTTTGGTTGGAATTCATGTTTAATAACATCTTTCACCTCTCTGAAAACCACATCTCAGTTGTACACAACCTTCCTTGTTACTGGGTTCCAAAGCTTATAACCCTTTAAACCATCCTTATACCCAATAAAGATGCACTTTTCATATTTACTATCCAACTTGGTTCTTTTCTCCTTTGGAACATGTACATATGCATCACATCCAAATACCTTCAGATATGAAAGAGAGGGTTTCTTACTAGTCCATACCTCTTGTGGAGTCTTATCCTCCAACGCTGATGAAGAAGATCTATTGATCAGGTAACATGCTATCTCCATTGCCTCTGCCTAGAATTCCTGTCCTAACCTGACACCACTCAACATGCTTCTTGCCCTTTCCATCAATGTCTTGGTCATTCTTTTTACAACTCCATTTTGCTAAGGTGTATATGGAGTAGTCTTCTGCCATGCTATACCACACTTCTTACAGAATTATTCAAATTCCTTACTGCAAAACTCTCCACTGTTATCTGTCCTACCTTTATCTTCTCCTCTATCTGGTTTTCCACCACAACGTTAAATTCTTTAAACTTGTCAAAGACTTCAGATTTCTTATTATGGAAATATATCCATGTATTCGTTGAGAAGTCATCTATAAATGATACATAGTACACAGACTTACCTAGTGATGGAACCTTCATGGGTCCAAACACATCACTGTGCACAATTTCTAATATCTGTTTCGCCGTCTTACCACGAGAGGGGAAACTCACCCAATTCTACTTTCCATATACACAATTTTCATAGAAATAAAAATCCAGAGAGCTATTACTCATACCTTCTCTCCAATATATCCAAGCCTTTGATGCCATAGCATGGTCTTCTCTCTAGAGACCACTAGTGTTTTAGAGGTAAATCCCCTCTGCAGATAGAGGCGATCCCACTAGCCTAAATGGGGTCTAGCAACAATCAAACAACGCTAACATGCAGGTTCCTAATTGCAAAGTAAATGCCAATGATGAGAGCCTACCTCGAATCCAACGCTAGTATTCGTAGAAGAGTCATCGCTTCCATTCTTTTTCTTTAGCTAGTCACAATCCTCACGATCCTCGTGAACAGGCACCTGCACATGCAAAGAAAAAGATAAATACAAGCATAAAATCCAAGAAATGCAACTATGTATCAGTCAGAAAGGATACAACTCAAACATCATTATAAAGACACATGAGTGGAACCATAAGATAGTCGTCTATTATTATTGATAAACAAAAGAGAATACAACCAAGTTCTGACGTCAAATCCTCCTTTGGCTGGGTGATCAACAACACATGCCTTGCAAAGCTTGTGGGGGTTGGGGAACAAGCCTCTCTCTCCTTGTTACTTGAACATGGATCTCCTCCTTAAAGATATAGCCTTATAGGGATGAACAAGGCCTCTTGTAACATGAGCTTAGCAATTCTCAGACTTTGGGACTTAAATTTGGGAGCTTGAAAAGTAGAATTACTAACTAGCTTGTCAAAGGGAAAAGAACAAGCTTATATAGAGGTAGGAGGAGTAGATAAGACCATCCACCAGATTCAAGGGATTGTCCTTATCATTAGGAAGCTTCCATGAGAGGTGGAGAACTACTTCCCTCCTTTGGGAGATATGAAACCCAATTGAACTAACTCAAACTGGAATCAGTTCATGGATAGGTTAGAAGGAAACAGCTCCCTCTTTGGAGAATTTCTCCCATTGGCGCGAGTGATACACTGTGGAACAGCGCCAATGGAAAAAGGGCTACTTTTATGGGTATTTTGCAGAAGGCGTCTTCAGGGCATATGGAGTACATACTCAAGGGGATATAATGCAGGTGTTTTCAGGTTATGTCACTCCTCCCAGGTCCCGGAATAGGTCCTCCAATGTACGGGAGAAGGGGTAACAGGGACAGTGACAAAATACTGTGTAACAGATGCCCCCTAAAGCATGAAGTCCAAGAGAGAGAGGGGTGAAATGTTTTACAAGAAGATGGTCGACTGAAAACATAGCCGCTGGAGAACCTGCACGAAGTACAACTGATATCTCAAGTACATGATGTACATGGTATGGGCGCAGCCATCCACAGCAGAGTACATAAAAATCTGGATCCAAGGTATGGGTGCAGCCATCCAGCGAGGATCGATGAATAGACTCGAGCATGGTTGCAGCCATCCAGTGAATGAGTCATGTAGTGATTATAATAATCCAAAAAATACAACCTGGATCTTAGCAGACAAAATCCAGGGTCTTGCACTCCATCTCGACCCAAACAAAGTACAAGTTCAAGCATGCGAATATGGGAGTCGAAGTCGAACATGCGAGAACATCGTC
>APFE030474927.1:77086-99880 GCA_000404065.3 Pinus taeda
AAGGATTTATGCCAATTTTTATGATTTTGGTCTATTGTTCTTTTGATAATCCTGATTAGGTTTTTATTTGTAGACTCGACTAACCCATTGCCCTGTGGATAATAATTGGCCGAATATTTAAGTTTGAATCCTCTTTTAAGTGCAAATTCAGTCATTGCATTTCCAGAAAAGTATGATGCATCATCAAACATTAAAGCAGAAGGAAATCCAAACCTGGTGATTATAAATTGATCTATGAACTTAATGATATTTTCAGCATTAGTCGTCTTGAGTGGAACTGCTTCTACCCACTTAGTAAAATAATCTGTTGTTGTAAGGATATATTTATGCTGCTTGGAAGAGTGAGGAACAATCTCACCTATGATATCCAATCCCCACTGACTGAAAGGTTGCTCGATGTTAACTGGTTGTAGTGGTAAGGATGGCTTCTTTTGTCTCCCAGCAGTAGTTTGGCATAATTGACATTTCCTCACGTAACTGTGTGAGTCTTTGAATAACATGGGGCAGTAATATCCTGCACGCAAGATTTTATATGCAGTAGCATCTCCAACATAGTGTCCGCCTGCTGGCCCATCATGGAGTTCCTACAAAACTTTTTCAGCTTCAGATTTCTCAAGACATCTAAGGAGAACAAAATCGTAATTTATTCTAAAAAGTCATTTAGGAGCTGATATTGTTTGGTTTTCAACCTTAGAGCTCTTTTCTTAGTATGATCGAGGTATGAAGGAGCATACCCATTCTTAAGATAATAAATGATATCAGCGTATAATGATTCTTCATCGTTTAGGCTTACCTCGCACATTTGTACCTCTACATCTGGAATTTCAGAAATTTGCGACGCTCCAGCCAGCATTTTGCAAAAGCCTTGACCTCTTACAATGTTTGTTGGTTTAATTTCTATGTCATATTCTTGTAAGGTAGTTACCCAATTGGCCCTCTTCTCACCCACATCCTTTTGTACTAGAAGATTCCTTACCGCTGGAAATGGTACTATAATTTTAGTATGGGTTTTGAGTAGAAAAGGTTTGAAATATTTGATTGCTTTGAAAACAGCATAAGTCTGTTTCTCCACATCTGAATAATTTAATTCAGCACCCTGTAAATTTGAACTGAAAACAAAAATTGGTGCTTCCGCCTTTTCTTGATTCGTTTGAGTGAGTATCGCAGCATATGACCTATCTGAGGCAAATGTGTATAAAATAAAAGGCTCTAAAAAATTCGGAGTTGCTAAAGATGGAGCATTAATAATAACTTGTTTAATCAGGTTGGACACTTCATGTTCATCTTGGCCCCATTTAAAATTAGAGTTCTTTTTTATCATCGTTTGTAAAGGGGATACGATTCGTGAAAAATCTGTAACAAATCTCTTTACAAAATTGATTTGACCAAGGAAAGATTGCATGGCGTTTTTGTTATGAGGTAGGGATATTTCAGAAATTTCTTTGATTCTGTCAGAATCGATGTGAATTCCAGATTTTGACACTATGAATCCTAGAAGTTTCCCTTCACTTAATGCGAAAAAAAAATTCTTTGGGTTAAGTGAAATTCCATACCTTAAACATCGTTGGAAGATTTGTTTCAATTCTTTGAGATGGCCACTTCATTTCTCAAAATACACGGTTATATCATCCAAATAAATTACTACAGATTTATTGACTAAACCTTTAAATGCGATGTCCATGGCTCTCTGAAATGTGGCACCAGCATTAATCAAACCAAATGGCATATTTCGATATGCATATGTGCCCCATTTAGTTCTGAATGTGGTCTTTAATTGATCATCAGGATGTACCAACACTTGATTGTATCCTAAAAATCCATCCAAGAAAGACATTAATTCTGAACCTGCCACAGCCTGCAATATCTGCTCCATAGGTGGTAAGGGAAAATTGTCTTTTTGATAGGCCTTGTTAAGATTTCGAAAGTCAATACAAATTCTAATATCTCCGTTTTTCTTTCTAACAGGTACCATATTGGAGACCCATTTAGAATGTCTGACGGGAAAGATTATCTTGGCTTTCAACAGCTTATTGAGTTCATTTTTTATCTGATTTTCTAAGTTGGGATGTATCTTTCTCAATTTTTGTTGGACAAGTTTTTCATTATCGGTCATTGGAATAGTATGTTGGATGATAGAAGTGTCGTATGTTTTTAGTTCATCATAGTTCCAAGCAAAAACATTTTTTTATTGTCTCAAAAGACGAATATATGCTAGTTTTTCTTCAGGGGCTAGCCCAAGGCCTAGATTTATGTTTTGGGGTTTGGCATCGGTTCCTAGTTTACTAATTTGTAATTCAAAGTTGAACTTTGGAGCTTTGAATTGGTAGACCTTTTAAACTGATCTTTCAAATCGTACAGATCTTCTAACTTGACAACTAATTTAGGTATAGCATTGTAAGTGCTATTTTGTTGTAATTGTCGATCATGTTGGTCTTCGTCAATTATTTGGTTGGAGTAGGATCCTTCAGAAGTAAGGAAATTTACGATATCAGGATCGTCGTTGAATATTCTCCAATTTGTGATGTTGTCAGGAATAGAAGGTCTAAAGATTAATTCTATTGAGAATCTATCTGGACTAAAATCTTCCAAAGGAATGAGCTTAGAAGCTACGTTAGCTAAAAGGTCAACGCTTGCATTATGGAGTATGGGAATTGATGAAATATTGAATGCTATAAAATGCTCAGTAAGATCTTGAACTAAATATTGATAGTGTTTTAAATGACCTGATAAGAAATGTATAGTATTTCGTACCTGTCTGACTACAATTTTAGAGTTTCCGAAGACTTGGAGGTACTTTATGTCTAACTCGATTGCTTTATACAACCCTTGGATTAAAGCCTCATATTTTGTTGTATTGTTGGTACAATTAAATTTGAGCCTGCATGTTAACATGATTTTATCTCCTTCTGGACTAATTAGCACGCATCTTGCTCCTGATCCTTCGTTAGATTTAGAACCATCAAAAAATAATTTCCAAAACAAAGATTTATATACAGGTCTATCTAAAAAATTGATACATTTTGAACTATCTATTTGAGAAAAAATTTCGACTTGGGACAAAACAGAATGTTCTAAATAAGGTGACGTATGAGCATTAAAATTGCCGACAAAAGAATCCACTGAGTAATTGCCAATTATGCTACTGTTATATGCTACTGGTTCATTTTCCCCCTCTAATTTTGTTACTATGTACTTCTGATGTAATTCTCGTTCAACTTTTATTTGATTTGACTTACCATTGTAAGGTAGCCACATGTGTGACCAGTCAGTTGCGAAGTATCCATGCAGTTTTTCTGACCAATCCCTGCTAAGAATTAAACCATAAAATTCAGGGATATCAGTGACTAAAATGTCAATAACTTGACATACTTCGGGTTGGATGATAGCCTTATGGTTACTTGATTTAGTTCGCCAATGACTTCGATTTGAGATCGATCTAGCTGAACTATGCGAACAGCAGATTTCTGTGGTTGAACATTTAATTTGGTGCATATGGACTTTGGTAAAATATTCGATGAAGCACCTGAATCCACTACACAATTATGTACATTTTTGTTAAAAATTCCATAAGTAAGGAGAAAATGGGAGTATGAGATCTCGATCTTCCTCCAATTAAAGCAATGTCGTTTGGATCAATCTTATTAGTCGTACTAGTTGGAGGTCTTCCCATGTTCTGAAAAGCTTGAGAAATTACAGCGAAAGGTAAAGGTGCAACTAGCACAGCATGTAATTCTTTCATGATTATCTTTTGTTGATGCTTTAGCTTTCTCAATTCGTACAGAGTGATGTTGGCCCTAGTCTTTTTCATGTCTTCTATAATATTGTACTCCATTTCATCCGAAACGATCAGTGTTTTAGATGGAGTTGGTGAATATGTTTGGACTGGGCTAGTTTGAGTCGCTTTAGATGTCGTTTTCTTTGTTGCGACTTTATCCTTTGTTGCAGAGCTTGCACTCTTTGGCTTTGGGGTAGTTTGGGGAGGATCAAGTTGATTTCTACTTCATGTGTTAACTGGGGATACTTCTTGATCTTCTTCTTGTGGGAGGATGAAATCCCACATTCCTTATAATTCTACACCTTCTTCATCATCGGTTTTCCCTTCAGTTGCAATTTCCTCTTCCTCTTCCTCGAATTCAACACTTGTAATAGCATTGGGTGGCCTTGAATCCATGGACGGGCCTCTTTTAAAAGCTTTGTAGAGACTTTTTGAAGAAGTTTCTACTACTTGCTTTTTTATGTCGACCATTTCATTAGACATGGCCTTCAGAACTTTTTGCAATCCCTCCAAATTGAATGGATCTTTTGCTTGTTTCTTCTTGGACTCTTCTGTGAAGGTGACCTTCTTAGATTTCTGTTCCTCTATCGCGGATTTCTTCTCTAGGGCTATTATACGTTTCTCTACTGCTATGGCTTCTTTCATGTTTTCGGCTAAGGTTATTTTATTAGCCTTGTCCACAAATATTGCTATGTTTGATGGTAAAGCAGTGATATACCATTCACATCACACTTCCTCGCTGGGTTGGGAAGCAGTAGGAATTTTATTTAGAATTTTATTGAAACGTAGATTGAAGTCTTTGATAGGCTCTCTAGGTTCGGCCCTAAGGTTGGATAGGTCATTGATTAACGTTGTCGTAAACCTGTCGTCACCAAAATTGGTTAGGAATTGGTCTTGGAAGATGTCCCAACTAGTAATAGATCGAGAGGGTAATGAGAAATACCACGATCCGGCTGTTCCTTGCAGAGTATAAGGAAATAGTCGAACAACAACATCTTCATTAGTAACCCCGTTGATATTAATGGATAGCATAAAGTTGTTTATGTGCTCTTCTGCTAGCACGCCTCCCTCGGGATTGAACATAGGCAGCCATTTCTTAGGATGGGCCGGTATTTGACTCAAGGGTGCAGGCATTAAGACTGCCCCAGGGTTATTCCACGGAGATTGGGCCATTGTTGAACTGCTAATAGGGGGAAGTGCAGAAGATGATCCCTGTGGTTGGGAAGATGAGGGTATTATGATCACAGATGATTGAGGAGGAGTTGTAGGGATTCCACTGGGTGGATTGATAATGGTCTAGAGTGGAGGAGTGGATGGTTGACTTCGCAGTGAAGAGGTTGAGATGGATGATGTTGATGAAAGAGTCTCGTTTTTGGACCCTTTAGGTGATTTCCTTGCTCTTTTCCTTTTGGGAAGAGGTAATTCAGTTGGTTGAACACCAAACTTTTCACTCTCTAATCTAGTCAGGGGATGAGCAGGGCTATACTGCGAAGTCACGCTACCCTGAAATTTATCAGATCTTTGAGGGGAAATGGAAAATCGCTAAAGTTTGTGAATCAAAGATTCGACTTTAGGAGGTTCAATAATAGATTGTTCCTAAATGTCAGGGTTTGTAGCAGCGGTTGATGCTCCGACGACTTCTAACTCTGGATTTAAGTGTAACGCAGAAGTCGGGAGAGATGGTGAGGAATATTTACTCTCAGAATGGTATTTTGATTTAGATTTACTTTCCATTCATAGTTCAAGCCCTCATTCTAGCGCCAAATATGTTGAAGGCCCCAAAAATCGGGTCTACAACAAGGGGGATACCCGCCCGGTCTGGACCTTGGTTGGCAGCTCCTTATCTGTTTGGTATAGCGGGTCCGACTGGGGATATGGGACCAGTTTCCCAATTCAGTGTGTGTGTGTGAGAAAGATGGGTATTTTTGTTCTAAATGGAATACTTCTCTCCTAATTATAATCTAATGCTATGCTATTGTATTCTAGGAAACATAAAAACATCAAAATTTATGCTAACCCAGGGTGTGATCTTTCTTCTATGCGATCTAAAAAGATTTCAAAGAATAACTGGTAATAAAGATCATTCATCTATTATAAGAAAAGAATTCAATAAAGATGAACTACTTCGTATAAGAAGTTAGATGAAACAGTTGTGAAAACTTATCGCATAAATGAGCTATTCATACACTAAGCATAAATAAATAGTTATCATTGTACAAAAGTGCCAAATGATAACTCAGGTATCCACGCTACAATATATAAACAACTGAAAACTGAATATCACTTTAACGCATAAGCAGAAATGGTTAAGAGATAAAAGTACCATTTATAACTAGTCCTACTCATGAGCTTCAAGCGATAATTGATTTATCTCTCCTTGATTTAACATCCACTAAGAGTATAGAAGTGCAACATCAGTAGCAGATATCAAATGAAAATACCAATAAACCCTGTTCCATTCATTCATCAAAACCTCCTCTGAGGATGCAAAAGTGCATGTTCTAAGGACAAGTTTTTGATAAATTTCTGGACCTTTGTCTAAATGTATGAGAAGGGTTTAAATACTACTAACTAAATAACTTATTTACAGAAATTCAGGATTCGGTTTAAATGACCGTCCTTTTTCTAAGTAAAACTATTTCTAAAATTAAATCTAATATCTAACTATTTCTAAATTTTCTCCTTAACGTCGTAAGCATTCAGTATTTGCCTGAGTAGATTCGGCTGACTGTCTTCCGTCTTTGGTTGAGTTAAGCAAACAGAATCGGCAAGAGCTGGCACTATCTTCTCAGCAAAATTGATGATATACTTGAGAGTCATCTAATGACTATGTGGCTTTACCATGTATGCTTGGTAATAATCCCATTTCAACTTGGTTAACCCTTGGATTGCTTCTGCTTTTTCTTTAGATTTTTGTTTCTAGTTTGTTTCTATCGTTGCTTTCTTGCAATTTTCGGGGCTTGCAGGTGACTAAGTAATTAGAAGCCTTCCTTTTCGAGCAATTTTTCTAAGCGCTAATCGCTCATCGAAAACTACCTTTGTTTCTTGATCTGGGCTTCCCTGATGCGTTTTTGGCCTCTTGCACCTTTTTCTCTTATCGGGTATAAAGCTCAAAATTTGTAAAAATAGTGATTCCGTGAGCTCTTGACCCTGAGCATTAAACTGTCTGTTTCTGGTATCAGCATCATTCAATACCCATTCAACCATGGCTATATATGAGAAATCTGTGATGGATGCCTCAAAAGAGTTTTGCGGCTCTTTCTCTCCCTTAAGTGGATTAGGTGTGCCTTCCGAAATGAACATTGGAGTACTGCCTTTCCTCCTCATAGTTTCCTGCATACTGCCTTGTATAACGCTTTGTCCTTTGTTCCTGCAGTTTACAATTGAGGTGGAAGTAATGATAAAAATAATGACAAGAAAACTTTAAATGCCGAAGATATGCAAAACACGCCACCTTACGTGAACTAGTTCTTAGAAAAACACAACACCATACTTCATTAACAACTGGCAACAACTCATTAATTCGCATTAAAGTGCATGACCAGTTCTTGGCCTAGAAAATGTTTTCTCGAATAATGAGCCAGAACCAACTGCGATGGGTAGGTCTTGCGATTTTTCTTTGCAATATCGCAGATCACTGTATCACATTATTGTAATTTCATCGTGTTGTTCTATCGCAAGGTTGCTTGGTCGCAATATTGCAAGATCGCAAGATTGCAGATTGCTTAATCGTTATAATCATTATGTGTAATTCATGTGATTTTTGCGATGTGCGATATGCGATATCGCATATCGGTGATTTTAAGGTATTTCAATGTGAGTGCTTCTTAATGCATGCAATGCAATGGAGTTTCACGTCACAATCTCACGTTTTTTATCATTTTGGCTCATTTAGAAGGTACCCTATCATTCTTTGCGCAATGCAATTTTTCTTAAGGAGTGAATTTACTTTCTTCATTATGAAACTTAGGTTTTTTAGATTCTTCAAAGGTATTTTCCTAAGTCCATGATGTTATATGTTTCATCTAAAAGGAAATATAACACTAATTGATTTTTTTTAATTGTTTACTAAATCTCCCCACTTATTTAGTATTAACAATAACACTTCAGAAGGAGGGGGGTTTTTGGTGGCCACAAAACTCTCGAAGTTCAAAATTGGATGCTTTGCAGGTTCAGAAAAATCAAGAATTTGATGAAGGGTTTTGCCCTCATAACCGAAACGAGCATCCCATAGATAGTTGTTCTTTCTTATCTAGGATGGAAGTAGCTTATGAAAGAGATGATGAAGCTGCAACAAGGTCAAAACCATGGAAATCATGGCCTACAGGTATGGTTCAAAACACTTCTTCTCCATTCTCTTACTTGTATAATCCATTATGGAATACTAATATATTAAGGTAGCCATGTCAATCCCAATATAACCACCATCAATCTTTTCTAGAAATTTGGCGTGGTTCATCTTATGATTGCATGACAACTCTTCCTCATTCTGTAGCACAAACACATTCTCCATATTCTCCACTAGCTCTTCCACAATATCTTGCTTTCCTATCAAAATCATCCACTCAACACAATCAACTACATCATCAAAATGCTCCATTCCGTACACAATTTCCTACTCAACTCATTCCACACCCTCACCATAATAAACCAGTATAACATGCTTACAGTGTTGAACTGAAAAATTTTCCCACCCCTCCCACCCATTCTATCTCACATGCGCCATTTGAAAAAACTTACAATGAGATTCAAAATGTTTCAAATTCAAAAATTGTAGAAGTTATGGAAGAAAATTAGGTTTCTTTTAGTCTGCATCAACAAGCCATTTTAAAAGCTCAATAACTTCATGATATGTTGGATATGGGAAATCAAGAAAGTAAAGGATATATTGAAGATTGGTTTCACTCCATCACTTGTGTGCAGCATCACTCCATACTTCAACAATTTTTGACAACATCTTTTCAAGGGAAGTTGGCTTCTCATACCCTAATATTTATTAACATGGAATTTTGAAATTTGGGTATGTGCATACATGAAACCTTATTTTGAAAACAGTTCCATTGGAAGTACTCTTATACGTAACTATATTCATTTTTCAAATCAAAATAGGTTAATATAGAAAAATAAAATAAAAAATGAAATAAAATAAATACATTTTGTTTTAATGTAAAACTAGTTGTTTTTTGTTGCAACATGCTATGAAAATCAACATCGGTGATAATTTTTTTAATTCATTTGTGTATGTAGATGAATTATAGTAGAAATAAATAGTTCTAAAAATACTCATTTTCTTTTTTATCACCAATTTAAAAAAATGCTTGAATATCATATTTTTTGGCTTGTGGGCTTGATGAAAATTTTAAAAACACAGTCGGGGCAATCATGTTTTGAGGGACCAAAAGGGAATATTTTTAAAACCTATTTGTATAATAATTAGCCCTTGCTGTTTAATTTCCAACCCAATTTGAATCACTCAATTTGGATTTAAAACGAAAAAGTTAGAACCAAAACATTGACAATGTGTCTAGTAGGCAGCTCAGGAACACAGATGGGACAGTTAGTTTTTGGAGGCCTAAATGACTATATTTTTAAAATATATTTTTATTATAAGTATACATTGATTCCTAATTTCCAACCCAATTTGAATCACTTAATTTGGATTTGAAACGAAAAAATTAGAACCAAAACATTGACAAGGTATCTAGTAGGCAACTCAAGAACAGAGTTGGGATAGTCTGTTTTTGAAGGCCTAAATGACTGAATTTTTAAAACTTGTTTTTATGGTAGATTCCCCTATGAATCTAATTTACAAGTAAATTGGAATCACTTTTTTTAAATATCTTATGAGGAAGTTATGATCGAAATACTGACTGTCTATCATAAATCAGCACTCTTAAAACTCTGTATTTCCGATTGTTTCTTAGAGTATTTGACCTATCAATCCTTCTTATCTTCAAAAACTTTTTCTATTGGAGATAAATAAATAAATAAATAAATTTAAAACTTGAATCATTAAAATCTGAAATCAAACGAAAAATATATGCTTAAAATATCCACTGTTGTTCTAAATGGGATAATCGAAAATGACTCTATTATGCAGGTTGTTTTAACTAAAATTGACATATCATATCTTTCAATTTTTAAAACTTGTTTTTATTTGAGATATACCATTGAATTAGCTCTCATCTGGCTTTGGAATCACTCAATTTGGACGAAAAACAAAGAAGTTGTGATTAAAACATTGCTGGTTAGTATGATCGACCACTGCTCTCTCGCAGGTGACAAATAAATTTTACTTTGTTATTTTCTCAGTGGATTTGCTATACAAAGTAACTAATTGTTATTTTTTGCATAATTCTTGGATTAGGAGAGCCTGATAACCTCTCTTTCTCCATGATTTAATGTTTTATTGCAGGTACACACTCGTTTTTTGTAGGTTCTAGGAGACAAAAGAAGGTTAATTTATGGACGAGCGATTCTTGAAAGAAATTTTAATGAAACAAGGGAATTTCATCCAACTCATTACCCATTGGATTCATAATAGAAGAAATGAAGAATTGATTTCCATTTGAAGATTCATGTCATGTCACTGATCTCTTCTGTAGAACAACACTGGAACTCTATAGTTATAAATTGAGGATCCTGGCTCATATGGTTTAAAAAGCAACCCTATCAAGGCTATGGACGTCTACTGGCAGCAGAGGCTCTACTTATTGTATTGAAGTTATATCTTATCGCCAATTAGTACTATGATACCTTTTTCTTATTTTATTTTTTTATCAGAAAATTTATTTCCTTAATTTTCCTTGTTTTGAACCTTTATGCATGAGAAATTGTTTTATGATCCATCGCATCATTTTCAGCTAGAATACCGCCAACAAAGCATCTTTTTGGCATATTTCTCTCCTTTTTCTTTTTTTTTCATAACTTATCATCAATCCAAAGTTTCCTATCTCTTATTCATAACTATGTTTACACACTCTGCTCTCATTATAATCGTACCTCTTGCCGTCCTATTATTGATATGTGTACTCTGTTTCATTCACTGTTGTATTGTTCATTCCCTTGCCTTGCCGTCAACATAACACCTTTCATAAGCTTTATGGTCATGGAATCCCTTTTCCAATTGGAGGGGGGAATGTATGCATTATGGGATAGTATGCGATATGATTACTGCACTCTACCATAACTTGTTGATTTGACAAAATATTAGTATTGCATGTATACAAAAGTTTTTCTGATTGAAATTTTTGCATGCATCTTATCTATTGCTATTCAAAACTAACACTGTGGATTCAAGAACATTGTATGCAAAATAGTGATTTGTTTACAGGAGAACAACAAGTATGGGGGAAGAAGCTTTATTCACATCATGACCACACTATTGCAACTAACAAAAGAGGCTCGAGCAACTTGTGAATGCAAACAATTATTCAGACATGATATGATTGCCTGGATTCCACCTTTTGCATCACTTTCAGCATCCACTCTGCCTATATTAGCTTCAACAAATTCCATTCCATATATTTTATTCCACATTTTTCTTTTTGGAGGTAAAACTTGAGGTAAAATAGTATAATCTTCTGATTTATTACGAATTTAGGAGAATTTCATGAAAATCCGTTTTGAGCATTATTTATCATCCATAATTCCACATCTTTACCACTTCCCTTTTTCAGCAGCATATCATCTTTCAGTTTGAGGGAGTGTTGTTTTCATTCATTTCTTTCTTATGACCATGTCATTAATATTCTTTATCATCCATTGATATTCTTATTTATTCTCAACACCTCTCGTATTCCATGTTGTTCTACACCAAGCATAGATTTCAATAGATGGTAGCGCCCATCTCAATTTGTTTTCTAACATTGCATGAGGGCATGCTAATTGTTCAATTTGGGGGAGGCATTGCTATGCATGATGGATGTTTTCTACTTTCTTTCTCATTTAAGGCATACAATTTTATTTTTTTACAGTGTAGAAATTGATTTCGATATATTTTTAAAACTATGAACTCAATTCTTGTGATTCCTGAATAACACAGACATATCATTAAAATACACAAACCCAGATAATTTCATGTTAAATTAGTTCATACAATTTCGGAAATCATGCACTCTCACCTATAGCCATTTTTCTTATATCTCATAATCCATACATCAAAACAATCTGATTTTTGGATCATAGCACTATATATTATATATCTACTTGCAAAATTTCAGCAAAAGCTGGTTTGTAGTTTTTGAAAAAATAGTTAATGAAGTTTGCTCTTACTTATATCATTTTTGGCTGCAAGTTCATATACATATAATTGAATGTCAATGTAAAAATTGCTACGTCTTCATCAACATTGCTAAAATTGAATATTCATTATTTGAGGAAGAATCCATTTGTTCCATCTATTTCATGAGTTGCGATGAACAAACTTTTTATTGCTTGGTTAACACATGGGTTTTGTCTTTGGGATGCATGAAGACATGCAATATATTTAGTTTTTTGTTGCATGAGGACATGCAATATACTTAGTTTGGGGGTATGTTGGGCCATTAATATGTCATTATTATTATTAGTTTTTAACACATATTTCATCCATTTCTACTCTTCTTTATCATGTCATTTATTATGATTTATCATATAATTCAATTTTATAATTATTTATGCTTTTATGAATAAATATTATTTACTCTCTTTTATTTTTAATAACTTGATGATTATGCATGGTTTTGCCAATGATAGTTTATTAATAAATTGGTTGTAACATTACTCACCATTTTTAACCTCCAAGATATTTTTCAGATTGAAGATTTGATCTCCAGCTCATCATTAAATGTGCCAACTCAGAAATTCGTTGGAATAAGAAGTGACAATTTTGCATTGGAAGTTTTGGACAAATGGAGAAGAATCTGGAAAATCCGAAACATGGGTTTTGTTTAGAACGAGCCAAATTAGTTTTGTAATGAGTAGTTTTCCCAAATGCAACCCATACTAAAAGAAACAGAAGGTTCTCTGAAGACATTTTTCTTAGATTCGTTGTGTGAACCTTTTCCAAATTATCCCAGTTGCAATGCCAAATTCAACCTATTCCTGTTGAATGAATGATGGAAAGATATTTCAAATATGATCTTGCTTATCAATTTGTTGAGAACAATCCAATTTTGTAATAGAAATCATATTGTAATCATATCTGTTGTAACTTTTCTTTGCTCTCTGTGTATTTAAATGAGAACAAAGATCAGAGAAATGGATGATTGATTATTCATGATAGAATAGATTATGAGAGATTAAGTCAAGGATTATTAGAGATAGGATAGGATAGGTTAGGAGGAAAGGGGGATTTTTGCATTACCATTAAAATTCTCAACGCTTTTGCTGTTGTAATGATTTCACATTTTGATGATTAATAAATAAAAGGGTTGTTCATTTGTCTTATCTGAGGTAGCCTAGCAACATTCGTTGGAGGCTAAGAGCCCAGCCTTTGGTGGATTAAGCTGTTGCTCTATATTATATCTTTCTGATTTCTGCAAGTGTGGTTTGTCTAATAATTACCTTCTGCAATTGAATCGCGTTGCCATTTTCTTCCATCATAACAAGATTATTATCCTTTGTAACTTAAGTTGTTATACTATTCATTAAAGCTTCGTTGTTCACTTCAGATTCTGTCGTGCATTGCAGGTTGTTTCTTATTTAGTATTGCTGCTCATTTCTATTAATTTCGTATTGTTGTTCATTTCCATTTAATATTGTTTTTCATTTAGCTTTGCGGTTCATTTCCATTTAGCGTTGTTGTTCATCTTCAATAATTTAGTATTACTATTCCTTTCCATTAATATTTCATTATTGTAAGATGAGTTTTGTTGTTCAATTCATTTCCACTAAAGTTAAGCTTTGTTGTTTAGTTTTTCAATAGACTTAGTCGTTGTTCTTTTCTACAAGGAATTGATTTCAATTTTCTAATTGATATTGCAGCAAGTGTGTTTTGATAAGCATTTACAATTGAATTGCCATTTTTAGTTATTTTCTTTAGTTTGGATTGAAAGATCAACCACTGTAAAGAACATTGACTATAGCTGTCTAAGTCCTCAGATTGGAGATCTTGTCTATGATTGATTTTCATTTGCATCAGTTTACAGGGGAGAGAGTCATCATTACTGAGTCCTCAATGATGATTGTTTGAGTGAATGATTTAGTTCAAAACATTTCAGTTTCTTATTGTTCCAATTAGATTTTGTTTCTAGCATTCATTTATCTTTGCATTTTTAAAGCACTATACTGCAAAACATTACTCTTGAGCAAGTGACTACCTCAGACTGAGTACACTCTTGAAATAAAAAAATCATCCTGGGTTAACAATTAATGTGAAGATAATTAGGAGAGAAAAAGACACCTTTTATCACTCAACATTTTGACGTCGTTGTCGGGGAGAGTGTAGCCATTTTTAGAGAGTAGTGTGCATTTATGAGTGCCTGTTAGGAGAGAATTGGGTATTAAAAATGGAAGGTGAGAATCTGCGTACGGAGCATGTAAAAGCCTTGCTCCCCCGCCCGCTTTCCGTCAGGATTGTTAAAGAACTTATGGTAGAAATAAATGTTTGAATTTCTGCGTGAATGACTAAAAAAAAATAGAAATTTTGAAAAACAAATCTCATGATTTCACTCAAGTGGTTATGTAAGCACCACCCATTTCACTAACCAATTGACAAGAACATTTGAAGAAGGAGCCTCTAAGAAACACATGAAAAATATCTTCTATTATGGTAAGAAATGGTTCACATTTCTACTTTTGAATTCCCTATCAAAGATCTAGGAGGATTGACATAAATGCACATAATTCCCCCATCTTCTCTACCAAATTTTCATGGCTTGACAAATGAAGATCAGATACATTCTTATTTGAGTTCAAAATACTTTGTAGAGGATATGATTATTGTACTAATGATCAAAGGTTGAAAGTGTTTCCTCTTACTCTAAAAGGAGGAGCTCTTCGATAGTTCATGAGCCTAGGTGGGAACTGCATCCAAACATGGGAGGACATGAAGAACATATTCTTGAAGAAGTACCAAGACTATTGCAAGGCTGATGAAGATATTTTCGATATGATACAAGGGGAAGATGAAAGCTTGGACAACTATATAGATCGATTTCAATACAAACTTCAAAAATCAAAACATAAGCATTTGGAAAAGAAGATCTTAAAAACACTCCTTACTTAAAGGAATCAAAGACGATTTTTTAGAACTCTTAAATCTGATAAGAAAAGGTGATGTCTTTCAGTTATCATATGATGATGTTTGTGAATTGTGCATAAGGTATTCAAGAGGAATATCCAAGGCTGGTAAGAATTCTAGAGATGTTTGTTCTTTCTTTTCCAAATCTTCTACAAGAATAGGAGACATAAGAGTTGAAATCAATGTTTTATTTTTGAAAATTTTAAAGTTAATTTTATTAGCTCTCTAAGTTCAAAATTGGATGTTTTGCAGGTTCAAAAAAATCAAGAATTTGATGAAGTGTTTTTCCCTCATGACCGAAACGAGCATCCCATAGATAGTTGTTCTTCCTTATCTAGGATGGAAGTAGCATATCAAAGAGATGATGAAGCTGCAACAAGATCAAAACCATGGAAATCATGGCCTACAGGTATGGTTCAAAACATTTCTTCTCCATTCTCTTACTTGCATAATCCATTATGGAATACTAATGTGTTAGGGCGGCCATGTCAATTTCAATATAACCACCATCAATCTTGTCTAGAAATTTGGCATGGTTCATCTTATGATTGCATGACTACTCTCCCTCATCCTGTAGCACAAACACATTCTCCATATTATCCACCAGCTCTTCCATAACATCTTTCTTGCCTATCAAAATCATCCACCCAACCCAATCAACTACATCATCAAAATGCTTTATTTCGTACACAATTTCCTGCTCAACTCATTCCACACCCTCACCATAATAAACTAGTACAACATGCTTACAGTGTTGAACTGCAAAATTTTCCCACCCCTCCCACCCATTCTATCTCACATGCGCCATTTGAAAAAACTTACAATGAGATTCAAAATGTTTTATATTCAAAAATTGTAGAAGTTATGGAAGAAAATGAGGTTTCTTTTAGTCTGCATCAACAAGCCATTTTAAAAGCTCAAGAACTTCAAGATATAATGGATATGGGAAATCAAGAAAGTAAAGGATATATTGAAGCTTGGTTTCACTCCATCACTTGTTTACAACATCACTCCATACTTCAACAATTTTTTACAACATATTTTCAAGGGAAAATTGTTTCTCATACCCTAATATTTATTAATATGTAATTTTCAAATTTGGGTATGTCTATACATGAAGCCTTATTTCGAAAACGGTTCCACCGGAAGTACTCTTATACGTAATTATATTCATTTTTCAAATAAAAATAGGTTAATGTAGAAAACAAAATAAAAATGAAATAAAATAAATACATTTTGTTTTAATGTAAACCTAGTTGCCTTTTGTTGCAACATGCTATGGAAATCAACATCGGTGATAATTTTTTTAATTCATTTGTGTACGTAAATGAATTGTAATGGAAATAAGAGTTCTACAAACACTTATTTTCATTTTTATCACCAATTTAAAAAAATGCTTGAATATCATATTTTTTGGCTTGTGGGCTTGATGAAAATTCTGAAAACAGAATTGGGACAGTCATGTTTTGAGGGACAAAAAGGAAATATTTTTAAAACCTGTTTCTATCCTAATTAGCTATCACTGTCTACTTTCCAACCCAATTTGACTCACTCAATTTAGATTTGAAACGAAAAATTTAGAACCAAAACATTTACAAGGTGTCTAGTAGGCAGCTCAGGAACACAGATGGAACAGTCATTTTTGGAGGCCTAAATGAGTATATTTTTAAAACCTATTTCTATCCTAAGTAGCCCTTGATACCTACTTTCCAACCCAATTTGAATCACTCAATTTGGATTTAAAACGAAAAAAGTTAGAACTAAAACATTGACAAGGTATCTAGTAGGCAGCTCAGGAACAGTTGGGACAGTCTACTTTTAAAGGCCTCAATGACTGAATTTTTAAAACCTGTTTCTATGGTAGATTCCCCTATGAATCTATTTTACAAGGAAATTGGAATCACTCATTTTTGATACCATATGAGGACGTTATGATCAAAATACTGACTGTCTATCGTAAATCAAGACTCTTAAAACTCTGTCTTTCCGGCTGTTCCTTGGAGTATTTCACCTATCAATACTTTTTTTCTTCAAAACCTGTTTATATTGGAGATAAATAAATGAATCTAATTTCATTTCCAATTTGAATCATTCAAATCTAACATCAAACGAAAAATCTATGCTTAAAATATCCATTGTTGTTCTAAGTGGGATAATCGAAAATGACTCTGTTATGCAGGTTATTCTGACTAAAATTGACATATCATATCATTGAATTTTTAAACCTTGTTTCTCTTGGAGATATACCTTTTAATTATATCTCATCTATCCTTAGAATCACTCAATTTGGACGAAAAACAAAGAAGTTGTGATTAAAACATTGCTGGTTAGTATGGTCGACCACTGCTCTCTCGCAGGTGACAAATAAATTTTACTTTGTTATTTTCACTGTGGATTTGTTATACAGAGTAACTACTTGTTGTTTTTTTGCATAATTCTTAGATTAGGGCAGCCTGGTAACCTTTCTTTGTCCATGATTTAATGTTTTATTGCAGGTACACACTCGTTTTTTGTAGGTCCTAAGAGAAAAAAGAAGGTCAATTTATGGATGGGTGATTTTTGAAAGAAATTTTAATAAAACAAGGGAATTTCATCCAACTCATTACCCAACGGATTCATAAAAGAAGAAATGAAGAATTGATTTCCATTTGAAAATTCATGTCATGTCACTGTTACTAAAACATTTTTCAACGAGATCATTTTTTTCCTTGCCTTAAGAAATAACATCGTAGCTGTTGTAACTTAATTTATTTATTTACATACTATTTTTAAATAAAATGTTGTTTCTTTTCTGATTTCTCTTATATTTTTGTATTTTAGGTGTTACTTCCTTCAAATTGTAACCCATCCTCAATATCAATGTAATGAACAACTAATTCGTTTTTTGCGTACCTACATTTTATGATTGTGCATTTTTGTTGTTCCTTTCCGAAGGAACAACACTTCCACATTTTTGTTGTTCCTTTCCGAAGGAACAACACCTCTACATTTTTGTTGTTCCTTTGGAAAGGAATAGCATTTCTGCATTTTGTTGTTCATTTCTGAAGGAATAGCACTTCTACATTTTAAGGAACAACACTTTCACATTTTTGTTGTTCCTTTTAAGAAAGAACATTTTTTGGGTTTATTTTTTCGTTGTGCCCTATAGGGAACAACACTTTTTCATGTGTATTTTTGCTATTGGAATGCATTTTCTTTGTTGTTCCCTATAAGAAGCAACACTTTTTTGAGTGTTTTTGTTGTTCCTTCAAAGGAACAACACTTTGGGAGTATGTTCGAGAACAACCCTTAATTCCTCTTATGGGATTATTCCTAATTCTTTTTTTTTTTCCCACTGGAAAAATCCATAATATTTCATTAATATGAAAGATTACATATGTAGATGCCTTTCGCATATGCCATAGTCTCTGTACATTCGTACATTTTACAAAAATTTCTAGATTTTTTTGTTCGGTTATACCACGCAGGGTATTACTATTAGAGCTGTTTATAAAAAATTTCCTTTTCGGCATCCATCAGTCTGTTACAAAAAGGAGCTATCAAAATAATGTTGCTGCCATATTCCTGTATGTTCTTTTTAAGTAGAATGAAGACCTGTTGTAGGGTATCCCGGGTCTATATAAGGGCGATGATAAAAAATTTGTTCCTGCTGGTCCAGAATCTCAGTGATCTCCCAAATGCCTTGGTCCATCAGCGCAGCCTCCTTGGATAGTTTATCTGCATTTTTGTTATGTTCCCTGTAGATGTGAGAAACAGTAATATTGTTAAATGCCGCTTTGAGCTCAAGAACTTCATTTAGTATGATGCTGAGTGTGTGCATGTGACATGTGGAAATGTCATTGAACCAATTTATGATAATTTGTGAGTCCCCGAATATGTTGATGCTAGTGCAGTGATGGCTTAATGAAAAATGAAGTAGATGGCGCAAAGTGATAAGCTCAACATAATTATTTGATCCAACCCCCAATCCCGCTTTTATTTTGTAAAGATGTTGATCTGTTATGTGTAAAATGAAACCGCCCCCACAGCTTTGCAGGTTTGCGGCTCCGTCAAAAAATGCCCAAGGAGTACCCTGATCAATGATAGGGGGAGGATTTGGCCACCGGATTTTTGGGGGAGGCGGGTCTGGGAGCTCTCTACACGCAGAGATGATACCAGACTCGAATAAAGGCCAGTGGATGAGCTTGTCTTCAAAGATAATTCTGTTCCTAGCTTTCCAGATGGACCAGTTTACAAAAATGGGCAGATTTACAGTCTTCGAACCTTTATGTCTTTTATCCCATTCAATCCAGGCATTGATGAGATCAGTTCCATCCAAATCAATCACATTTTACTAATTCCCTTTCATGGCATGAAGTACACTACTTTTATGAGGACAAGAATTATGGATTCTATTGAAGCAATTTAATATCATTCACGTTATGATCTTTAACAGTATAGCTCCTTGATGGTAGATTATTTTCAAAAGGGACACAATTATTTATATACTACTTTACTTCATTATTTTCTGTTGTACATGATACTAATTGATCATTTTAATACCATGCTGGTTTCACCCTTCCTGGTGTAGGAATTTACAGGGTAAGTTCCTCAGACATAACACCAAAGGACACTGCTCACAAACAGATCACAGACCAATACACAGTATTTTTGACGTGGTTAAAACCCTCAAAGAGGGAAACAGTTCACGGCCTGAGCCAACGCGGCCACTTCAGGCAATTTATTAATAAAAGAATGAAATTTTACATAAGCTTCTCTCATGAACAGTTAACCTACAAATGACCCTCCATGCTCTTTAAATAGAGATCATGGACCAATCGGGTGTTAAGCCATGGATCAAGTGTCGGTAATACCGAGGAGAGAATGAACCATCGGATCACTACATATCGTGACCGTCGAATTGTAAGTTACAAAAGTACATAGTAAAGAAACACATTTTACCTAACTCTATACTAGACCAAGTTATACTTAACTATTCCTATGTGTCGGAATATCCTAACATCCACCCTTAAGAACAACTTGGGATAGGATTGAAGGATTTACAAATATGACACAATAGGAGAAGGAAGGGGGCACTAGAGCCTATCCCCCCTTAGTGACAACTTCCTGAACTCCAACCATAAATCGAAATTTAGTAAACTTCGCCTCCATGAGAGACTTTGTAAATATGTCTACAACTTGATCATCTGTTGAACAATATTGCACTTCAATAACATGGTCATGAATGAGCTTTCTGATGAAGTGCATGTGTAGTTCAATGTGTTTTCTACGTTGATGTTGAACTGGATCTTTGCATAGTTGAATGGCACTTTGAATATCACACCAAAGTGTAGTTGGATGCTGCTGCTGAAAGCCAAACTCCGATAGGATCTGATGAAGCCACAAGGCTTCCTTACTAGCTTCTATGGCACCACGATACTCTGCTTCTGCTATAGAAAGAGAAATGGCACCTTGTTTCTTGCAAGCCCATGTAATAGGTCCTGAACCAAGAGTGAACACATAACCGACAGTAGACTTCCGATCATCAGGGTCACCAGCCCAATCGGAATCAGTGAAACCAACCAATAGAGGAGATGCTTTGACACTGTAATGAATTCCAAACTGAACCATACCTCGAACATAATGAAGTATTCTTTTAGCTACTTTCCAATGACTTTCACGTGGGTTTTGCATAAACCGAGCAACAAGGCCAACAACAAAGGAAAGGTTAGGACGTGTATGGGTTAGATACAAACGTTTTCCTACAAGTTGATGGTATAAGGTAGCATCAACTTCAGGGGAAGTACAAGTGACTGAAAGTTTGGCTCTAGACTGAAAGGGAGAAGGAGTTGGCTGATAGTTTTCCATGTGAAAATGGCGTAGAAGATCACGGGCATACTTGGATTGGGAAAGGGAAATACCTTCCTTGGATTGCAAGACTTGAAGACGAAGAAAATAATGCAAGTGTCCTAAGTCTGTCATTTCAAACTTCTTTTTAAGGCTGGACTTCACATGGTTGATAAGGTTGGGATCACTACCAGTGAGGATAAGATCATCAAAATAAAGAACAAGAATGATAAGAGACTTGCCCACTTTCTTGGTGTAGACAGTATTGTCAGAATGACACCTAGAAAAGCTACATTCTAAAAGAAAGCTATCCATTTTGGCATACCAAGCCCGAGGAGCTTGCTTGAGACCATAAAGGGATTTCATAAGCTGACATACAAGACTGGAGTCTGTTTGCATAAAACCAATAGGTTGTTCCATATAGATTTATTCATGCAAGTCCCCATGCAAGAAGGCGGATTTAACATCCATCTGATGGAATTCCCATTTGAAAGAGGCAGCAAGGGAAAGAACAAGGCAGACATAGTTCATTTTGGAAACGGGGGAAAAGGTTTCAATATAATCAATGCCTTCAACTTGTGAAAAGCCCTTAGCAACAAGTCGAGCTTTATGTTTATAAACTTTCCCATCTGGCCCATACTTGGTTCTGTAAACCCATTTGCATCTAACAAGTTTGCGTCCCTTTGGTAGACGAACAAGATCCCATGTATCGTTTGCCAATAATGAACAATATTCTTCATTCATAGCTGCGTCCCAATCTGGATGCCCTGAAGCTTCTGCAAAGGTGTCAGGATCATAATTTGCTGACACTTGAGCCAGTAAAGAAGAGGCTCTTTCAAACTGAGAACGGGTACGGTGCTGATCTGTAGGATCACCGGCAAGATCACCTGCTGCATCTCAAGTAGCTTGGACCCATTTTGGAAGTGAAGGAGCTGAAGGATGATCCTGAGAAGGTGGGGGAGGATTGTCATCCTCACTTTCATCATCTGAAGAAGAAATATGTTCAAAGGTAGAAGAGATAGAGAGAGGTGGCACATGCGCCGAACTAGGCTCGTAGGCCGATTTATTTTCATCAAACTTTACATCTCTTCTAATTATAACATTTTTGGACTTAAATGGAATAAGTCTATATGCTTTGACATCTTCAGAATATCCAACAAAGATACATTTTTCACTCTTTGGTTCTAAAGCTTTACGTTTTTCATCTGGAATATGGGCCCATGCTTCACTTCCAAAAACACGAAAGTGACTCACATCTGGTTTAATAGAGCTCCATGCTTCTGCTGGAGTGATGTTATTTAAAGCTTTAGTAGGAGGGCGATTTAGTATGTAATTTGCACGGTTAATTGCTTCTGCCCAATAGTTAAGACTAAGTTCTTTAGATTGAAGCATACAATTAGCCATTTCCTTTAAGGTGCGATTCTTCCTTTCAGCTACACCATTTTGTTGTGGAGTATATAGAACAGTATGTTGCATTTGGATTCCATGATCAGTGCAAAAGTTGATGAAGTCGTTTTTAACATATTCTCCGCCATTATCTGATCTTAGCTTAAGAATTTGATGTCCAGATTGTTTTTCAACAAAGGCCTTAAAGTCCAAGAATTTGTTAAATACTTCACTCTTGAGTTTTAAGAAATATACCCAAGTGCATCTGGAGAAATCATCAATGAAAGTTAAGAAATATTTGTAGCCAGAGAAGGAAACAACTGGAAGTGGACCACATAAATCACTATGCCACAAGCTGTGAGGGGGCTGAGGCGTGCCAAGAGGCACGTTTTTCAAAACTGTCCTGATGATGTTTTCCGAGTACACATCCGGAACAAACACCTCTCTGCAAGATACCATAGGAAGACCTGTCACCATATTTTCTTTACATAGATGCTGAAGGGAGCGATAGTTTAAGTGACCAAATCGCTCATGCCAAAGTTTGCTCACTTCATCATTATGAGCAACAAATACTGAGGGAAAG
>APFE030474927.1:103346-125140 GCA_000404065.3 Pinus taeda
TCAAAGAGGGAAACAATCCACGGCCTAAGCCAATGCGCCCACTTCAGGCAATTTATTAATAAAAGAATGAAATTTTACATAAGCTTCTCTCATGAACAGTTAACCTACAAATTACCCTCCATGCTCTTTAAATAGAGATCATGGACCAATCGGGTGTTAAGCCACAGATCAAGTGTCGGTAATACCGAGGAGAGAATGAACCGTCAGATCACTACATATCGTGACCATCAGATTGTAAGTTACAAAAGTACATAGTAAAGAAACACACTTTACCTAACTCTATACTAGACCAAGTTATACTTAACTATTTCCTATGTGTCGGAATATCCTAACACCTGGTTATAATCTTTTATGTCTATAATAAATGAGATTATGGGTATATTTTTTCTATTGACATGTTCAACTTCTTCCACCATCCATGCTCTTAAGGAGTACTGAGCCTCCCTCTTTTTATCATAAAAATGTGTAATAACAACAAAATTTTGTTCGCAAATGGAGGATAGGGGGTCTCATTACGAGCCAACCTACCATGTTCATAAGGATGTAACAAAGTGACATTCCCATTATGGCCACCACACAAGGGTTATGATCCATTGGATAACTAAATTATCCTTGGAATAGGAGGCCTCATCACAAGCCGGCCTCATCACTTTTACTACATCCCAGTGAATGGCAGTGTGGTTATCTAGTTACCACGCCAGCACACTGATCTCCTCTGTAGAACAACACTGGAACTCTCTAGTTATAAATTGAGGATACTGGCTCATATGGGTTAAAAAGCAACCCTGCCGAGACTATGGACGCCTGCTGGCAATAGAGGCTCTACTTATAGTATTGAAGTTATATCTTATCGTCAATTAGTACTATGATACCCTTTTCTTATTTTCTTTTTTTTATTAAAGAAGTTATTTCTTTAATTTTCTTTGTTTTGAACCTTTATGCATGAGAAATTGTTTTATGATCAGTTGCATCATTTTTAGCTAGAATAACGTCAGCAAAGCATCTTTTTGGCATATTGTTGTCCTTTTTATTTTTTTGCGTAACTTATCATGAATCTAAAGCGTCCTATCTCTTATTCATAACTATGTTTATACACTCTGCTCTCATTATAACCATACCTCTTGCCATCCTATTATTGATATGTGTACTCTACTTCATTCACTGTCATATTGTTCATTCCCTTTCCTTGTCATCAGCATAACACCTTTCATAGGCTTTATGGTCATGGAATCCCTTTTCTAATTGGAGGGGGGAATGTATGCATTATGGGATAATATGCAATATGATTACTGCACTCTACCATAACTTGTTGACTTGACAAAATATTAGTATTGCATGTATACAAAAGTTTTTTTGATTGAAATTTTTGCATGCATCTTATCTGTTGCTATTCAAAACTAACAATGTGGATTCAAGAACATTGTATGCAAAATAGTGATTTGTTTACAAAAGAACAAGAAGTATGGGGGGAAAGCTTTATTCACATCATGACCAAACTATTGCAACTAACATAAGAGGCTTGAACAACTCGTGAACACGAACAATTGTTCAAACATGATGTGCTTGCTTGGATTCCACCTTCTACATCACTTTCAGCATCCACTCTGCCTATATTAGCTTCAACAAATTCCAGTCCATATATGTCATTTTACATTTTTCCTTTTAGAGATAAAACTTGAGGTAAAATAGCATAATTTTCTAATTTATTACGAATTTAGGAGAATTTCATGAAAATCCATTTTGAGCATTATTTATCATCCTTCATTCCACATCTTTACCACTTCCCATTTTTTAGCGGCATATCATCTTTCAATTTGGGGGAGTGTTGCTTTCATTCATTTCTTTCTTATGACCATATCATTAATATTTTTTATCATCCATTGATATTCTTATTCATTCTCAACACCTCCCTTATTCCATGTTGTTTTACACCAAGCATGGATTTCAACAGATGGTAGCACCCACCTCAATTTGTTTTCTAGCATTGCATGAGGACATGCTAATTCTTCAGTTTAGGGGAGGCATTGCTATGCATGATGGATGTTTTCTACTTTCTTTCTCATTTAAAGCATAAAATTTCATTTTTATACAGTGCAGAAATTGATTTCCATATATTTTTAAAACTATGAACTCAATTCTTGTGATTTCTGGATAACATAGACGTATCATTAAAATACACAAACCCAAATAATTTCATGTTAAATTAGTTCATACAATTTCGGAAATCATGCACTCTCACCTACAATCATTTTTCTTATATCTCATAATCCATGCATCAAAAAGATCTGATTTTTGGATCATAAAAGCATTAATATATTATAAATATACTTGGGAAATTTCAACAAAAGCTGGTCTGTAGCTTTTGAAAAAATGGTTAATGAAGTTTGCTCTTACTTATATCATATTTGGCTGCAACTTCATATACATATAGTTGAATGTCAATGTAAAAATTGTTACGCCTTCATCAACATTGCTAAAATTGAATATTCATTATTTGAGGAAGAATTTATTTGTTCAATCCATTTCATGAGTTGGGATGAACAAACTTTTTATTGTTTGGTTAACACATGGGTTGTCTTTGGGTTGCATGAGGACATGTAACATATTTAGTTTTTTGTTGCATGAGGACATGCAATATATTTAGTTTGAGGGTATGTTGAGTTGTTAAT
Organism: Pinus taeda; assembly: GCA_000404065.3. NCBI lineage: Eukaryota > Viridiplantae > Streptophyta > Pinopsida > Pinales > Pinaceae > Pinus > Pinus taeda. The sequence continues at coordinate 106,016 of APFE030474927.1, forward strand.
ATATCATTATTATTATTAGTTTTTAACACCTATTTCATCCATTTCTACTCTTCTTTATCATGTTATTTATTATGATTTATAATATAATTCAATTTTATAATTATTTATGCTCTTATAAAGAAATATTATTCATTCTCCTTTATTTTCAATATATTGATGATTATGCATGATTTTACCAATGATGGTTTATTAATAAATTGGTTGTAACATTACTCATCATTTTTAGCCTCCAAGATATTTTCCAGATTAAAGATTTGATCTCCAGCTCATCATTAAATGTGCCAACTCAGAAATTCGATGGAATAAGAAGTGACAATTTTGCATTGGACATTTTGGGCAAATGGAGAAGAATTTGGAACATCTAAAACATGGGTTTTGTTCAAAACAGACCAAATTAGTTGTTTAATGCGCGATTTTCCCAAATTCAACCCGTGCTAAGAGAAATGGAAAGTTCTCTGAAGACATTTTTCTCAGATTCGTTGTGTGGCCATTTTGCAAATTATCCCAGTTGCAATGCCAAATTCGACCTGTTCCTGTTGAATGACTGATGGAAAGATATTTCAGATATGATCTTGCTTATCAATTTGTTGAGAACAATCCAATTTTGTAATAGAAATCATATTGTAATCATATCTGTTGTAACTTCTCTTTTCTCTCTTTGTATTTAAATGAGAACAAAGATCAAAGATGGGGATGAGTGATTATTCATGATGGAATAGATTATGAGAGATTAAGTTAGGGATTATTGGAAATAGGATAGGATAGGATAGGAGGAAAGGGGGATTGTTGCATTACCATTGTAATTCTTAGGGCTTTTGTTGTAATGATTTCACAGTTTGATGATTAATAAATAAAAGGGTTGTTGTTCAATCGTCTTATCTGAAGTAGCCCAACAGGATTCGGTGGCAGCTAAGGGCCCAACCTCTAGTGGATTAAGCTGCTGCTTTGTATTATATCTTTCTGATTTATGCAAGTGTGGTTTGTCTAATGATTACCTTCTGCAATTGAATCGTGTTGCCATTTTCTTCCATCATAACAAGATTATTATCCTTTGTAACTTAAATTGTTAAGCTATTCATTAAAGCTTTACTGTTCACTTCAGATTCTGTCGTGCATTACAGGTTGTTGCTTATTTAGTATTGTTTTTCATTTCTATTAATTTTGTAGTATTGTTCATTTCCATTTAGTATTGTTGTTCATTTAACTTTGCAGTTCATTTCCATTTAGCGTTGTTGTTCATCTTCAATAATTTAGTATTACTGTTCCTTTCCATTAATATTTCATTTTTGTAAGATGAATTTTGCAGTTCAATTCATTTCCGTTAAAGTTAAGCTTTGTTGTTCAGTTTTACAATAAACTTAGTCGTTGTTCTTTTCTGCAAGGATTCGATTTCATTTTTTAAACTGATATTGCAGCGAGTGTGTTTTGGTAAGCATTTCCAATTGAATTGCCATTTCTAGTTATTTGCTTTAGTGTGGATTGAAAGATCAACAACTGTCAAGAACATTGACTATAGTTGTCTAAGTTCTCAAATTGGAGATCTTTCCTATGATTGATTTTCATTTTCATCAGTTTACAGGAGAGAGGGTTATCATTACTGAGTCCTCGATTGATGATTGTTTGAGTGAATTATTTAGTTCAGAACATTTCAATTTCTTGTTTTTCCAATTAGATTTTGTTTCCAACATTCATTTATATTTGCATTTTTAAAGCACTATATTGCAAAACATTACTTTTGAGCAAGTGACTGCCTCAGACTGAGTACACTCTTGAAATAAAAAAATCTTCCTTGGGTTGACAATTAATGTGAAGATAATTAGGAGTTAAAAAAACACCTTTTATCACTCAACAAGAGTTTTGAGGCAGTTTGAAGTGATTTGGAGAAATTTGAGTGTGTCTGACAAGTGCGTAATTCCCTCACACACGTGCGCAACACCTTTTCTATGTGCAGCACCAGTGTAATTTTCCACTGCCCAAACTTCCTAGGTGCGTAGCGCCTTTTCTCTGCACAGCGCCAGCTGCCAGGTGCGTAGTGCCTTTTTGCAGACCACTTTTGAAGGCCTTCCTAGTGTCCACATTGGGCACGGGATAGCTCGTTGGAAATATTTTCAAGTCTACTTTCCAGAACATTTTGAATTTTTCAATTTCGAGTTCATTTTCCCTATCAAAAGTCAAATCTCCCAAGACTGGTCAAACTGTGCAAAATGAGGCTGCCTAAATGCAAAGTGTTGTTGCAATCAACTTTTGAAGGCATTATTCAACTCCCAATTGAGGTCATGATATCTCATTGGAAAGATATTTGTGTATAGTTATCATTTCACTCATCAAGCAAGTCATTTCGCCAAGCAAACTAGGAGAAATCTTTATTTTCCCAAGGTCACTTCAGAGATGCATTAACTCTCCTCACGCAACTTGTATTTTTGACATTTCTCTAAAACCATGACACCTACGTAAAAAATGAAGGACTTTTTTCTTCCTTGGCCTATTATGGACAATAACCTCTCTAACTTGTTTCAAATTCATTTTTTCATGCTCAGAAACATCATTTGCGTAAAAACTATCCTGATGTGTGGAACAAGGGATTTGTCGAAATGAAGTGAAATGAAGGGGATAAGGGGCTTCTAAATTCTTGAGAAAATTTTGGGAAGTAGGGAGGGATTTTAGGAAGCAGGGGAAAGTTGAATTTAAAATATTTAGGGAGAGGAAGGAGTCCAAAAGGGAAAAACATAGACTTAGCCTAGAAAATTGTCAAATTGTAGCAAGAAACTAGGGTTTGTGGGAAAATGATGAATTTGAAGGATATCAGTGATGGGAAGTACTTAAGAAGGTACATTAAGGATAGGAGAAGGTATATGAACATCAGGATGCAAGTTTTGTTGATGATTTGACCATCCAAGAGAAATTACCTTCAAAACCCTAGGAGAGAGAAATGAACCTTACCCAAGTACAACTGAAGCACGAACAAGGTGTAAAATGACCCATTGGAACTTGAAATGATGATGACCACTCTTTGAATTATGGTACACTCAGCTGAATGGTGACATGGACCGACATTTGGAAAACTTTGGAAGGAATGAAAACAAATCCTAGAACTAATACCTAGTGACCAAATTTTACTTGAAAACTCACTGAAATGACAAAATTTTGACTTTGACACTCTGAGACCACTTTGTAAGAGCATGTTTAATCACTGGTGGAAGGCTTCAAAGACTGACACTAACATTGGCTCCAATGGGGATGGTAGCTCCTTGGAGGTGCTAAGAACCGCAGATCTTTGGGAGAGTAGATCAGTGCCTTATCCATTGGGCAATATGGAATCAATATCTTGGCAACAAAAACATCAAAACTCAAGACTCAAGACTCAAGACCCATAATTGAAATGAAACTGATGCAATACTAAAACACAACTAACAAACTGGAAAATATGCTCAAAATGGAGCTTATTCAATAAAACCTACTCTAGCTGTTCCATTCATCATCTGATCAAGTGAAGTGAAATAACCAATGCAACCAAGTAAGCATTATAGCTACTGTTTGCATTCTCCACAAGTGCTTGCTTATGAACAACAAGAGAGAACTACTGAAAGGTAACTCCGATGAAAACTTGTAAACAAATCCGTTGAATGATATGGATTCTCTACCTGACTCCAAAAACACTGCATAAGGATCTTGAAATTCATGTGCACTGGGATTTAGCTCATCCAATGGATTACTTTTATTCTCCTCGTACCATGAATGCAAACTTTGATCTGAGCATTGTGATGAGACTCCTGCTAATAATGACAAAGAAACCGGCTGCCAGATCAATTTTGTATCAGTACACGTTTCAAGCTCATAGTTAGCTAGTGGAGAAGGACTTTAACTACATACATCATCCAACACATCAACTACTGGATCGTGAAAAACTTAAAAAGACTATTACAACCCATTTTCCATTAGTTCTAATGAGATTGCATAATTTTCTATAGGCTACTCATTTGAAGATATACTATGCAAATTTTCCTTCAAAAACTGAAATGATTCAAAACAAAATGGTATAGAATCATCTTGTATCATTTGATCATATGTGCTAGATTCCAAGTCTTCATTTGCAACTTAACATTCAATGGCATTCGGGGGCTCCAAATCTAGATAAGAGAAGTCTTGAACAAGGATTTCATTGCCCTCTAGATAGTCCAGATCAAGACTTGTCGACAATTCATTTCTGATTGCATGAAAGTTGTCTCTCATGAACTAAAAAGAAGAAAAACAAAAAGGCAAAGATCCTTCACTTAGTTCAAAATTTGCTACACTTTCCTCTTCATTTCCATAGCTAATATGCATCGGCTGATCACTATACTCGAGCTACTGAAAGTGAACTTCCACCTTCCACAAACTAGTTGTTGATTTGTCTACAAGACTAGCTTCTGTTTGGAGAACATAATCATCATCATATTGATCAAACTTAGGGAATTCATTAGTATAAAACACATCATCAAGCATACATGTCATATCAACAGATCTCTTTCTCCAAGATGATCTATAAAACAATCATTATCATATCTATGACAAGTGGGATAAGAAAGAAAATGTTCTAGATCAGCCACTTCTTCTTCTTCAATCAACAAGCCGTGGTCTTGAACATCATACTCTTTCCTTGTGGTGATCTTTTGCATCATCTCTTCCATTGCATTTACCAAAATTTCGAGCTTTACCTCTAAAGATGTCGATTCCTCTGGATCTATGCTCTTCATCTCTTCTTCCTTCAACTTTGCCCTTTTGATCAACAAATTAGCCTCTACATCTACTGCATTGTTCTGCGTCTCTTCAAGTGTTGTAAGGTTCCTTTCCCTTAGCTGAAACTCCATTTCTGGATCAAAGGCTTTCGGGTAGTGCAAGAGAGCAGATCTAGGAGGAGGCCTTATATTAACCAACATCGAGAAATAGACTTGGTTAAATCTGGCAGAAAACTATTGTACTATCTCCCCTGGCATTCTTTTCAGCTGGTTATACTTTTCTATAATCAATAAAGGGTTTTGTCTAACCACCCACTTGTCGAGGAAAATTCGGACGAACTGCTGGTAATCTGAGATGCTCGCATCATGCAGGGTCTTGAACCAACTCTTGACTTTGCGTTGCAAAGAAAGGGCAAAAATCCTAATACTGACATCCTCTTCATCTACTTCAAAAAGATCAAGAAAAGACTCAAAATTCAGTACATGTCTCTCAGCAGTGATGTCGTTACAGTCACCATCAAATATTGGTAGATATAGGTAATGATTTTTGGGGAAAAAATTGGATATATGAGGTAAAATCAGAGGCTTGTATCAATCTGGAATTTTACAAGGTATAGGGGTATGTACATAAGGTGTAGAATCAGTCTTAGTCTCTTTGGGCTCATGAGTTTGAAGACGTTCATCACAAGATTCAGAAGAAAGGTCTTGATCAAGATCAAAGGAATGTGAATATCTGGTATTCACAATCTTCAAAGGGAAGGAATCAAATGCAGGCCGAGGATCTTTTCTCAAATACAACATACTTTGCAAAGCTTTCTTGACATTCTCAGGAAAAGAGAAGAAATACTTTATAGCAAAGAACATAATGTCTTGGATGAAATTCCAACTTGAATATCTGATCTTTCCATATTGTCCTTTCATGTTTCTGCTAGTAAGGTTCATCCTCCAGTGGAGTCCTTGGATCTGATGTCGAAACTTATTTGGAGTCGCCCGGTGAATGATTTCAGCCTCTCGGTGTCTGATCGTTGTACACTATCAACAATCAGATCTGAACTTGATACATTTTGCTGAGGAACATAAAACTAAGTTCCCCAATATGGTCGCCACTATGTTAGTGCCTAAATCTACCTCAGGCTGAAGGAAGGCAGGTCTAGGATAACATCAAACCATGCTTAACCTGGTAGTTAGCCCTACTAGGTCGAGAGAGGGCTCTCTCCTTGTCAATTTCAATTATAACATGGCAATTAGGGCTTGAGATGACTTAAATGAATGCTGATTTTAGGCTAGGTATATTAGGTTAGAGGATTTTGATTGATTTTGATAGTTGGTTGCTGGATCAAATGAAGAAGGCAGCTTTGGGTCCGGAAAATCAACTCAGATTTGTAGGATGTTCTGTGGGGTGAGGTAGGTAGGTGTTTTGGCACTTTGAATTGAGTGTGATGGTAAGTCTAAGACTAGTGAGGAGTTGGGGACGACATGCAAAGTTCATGAGTACTCCTCAAACAGCAGAAAACATTAAAAACTAAATGTATCCTCAAGGCAAAGCACTGAATATCAATAGATTCCACCTATTTATCTTGATTCATTTAGTTATGAAGAAATAAATAGATGTTGGCACATATACATATAAGAGAAACTAAATAACAAAATAAGAAACAATGCCAAGACACATTACCACAAGAATCCCACAAAATGCTGTAAAACCCTAGTTCATTTCCTTGCCAAACTGCAGAAGTGATTTACAATGAAGCTCAAAGCATCCACAAGAATCCAACCTTTACAAATGAATCAAAAAGTACATGATATAGGGGGTGGTTTCAACCATATTTAAACTAAGAATAGGAATATAGGCAATGGAACAGCTTGCCTCTAAAACCAAGGAAACTAATTCATTCAGTTCAAAACCACCTTTGACTTGATGTATCTACCCTATTAAGTGTTTTACATCCATAATTACATCAAATTACATCATTTACCATTCTAAATTCACCAAGAGAGCAAGAAAAAGTCAACTGTAGAAAAAACTAGGCGAAATTTGGAAAATTAGACAAAACTGGCAAAATTTATCCTATGCACAACACCACTGATCCTATGTGTAGCACTTTTTCAAGGCCAATTTTGAAAGGCTCCCTAGAGTCCAAATTAGGTTTAGGATAGCTCGTTGGAAATATTGATGAATCTACTTTCTAGAACAACTTGAATTTCTAAATTTGGAGTACATTTGCCCCTCCAAAAATTGATTCTCCCAAGATTGCTTCCTATGTGGCAAAAAAGTGGCAGAGAGGGAACTTTTTGGATGTTTTTTGCCCTTTTGGAGACCTAGAACTTGTCCAAAATTCTCAACTATTTCTGATCTTCCATACTTTTCCATGTTGATTCCAAAAATATAAACTTTTTTGCAAATGGGTGCCCCCAACAAAAGCGCAGCGCAAAAGCCTATTTTTCAATTTCAAAATTTCAAAAATGTCGAAATTTTCTCCAAATTTCTTGAAATTTGGCATGAATGATCCTTGTTAGGTTCTTTGATGGGCCAATGATGCTTCAGCCAATATTTTGAGTTTATCTTGCTCTTTATTGTTCCTCAAGACTCTTCTTAGTTTGGTTTTTAGCCTCTTTGTCCTTGTATTACAAATCTTGTTCCGAGTTAGGTAGTGATAGGCTAAGTGACGAAGAATTTTCTTCTCTTTGTTTTCCTTCTCAAGCAACCTCTCTAAGTGCATGTTGACCCCTCAAGACAAATATCCTTAGGATTCTCAATTTCCTTTGCCTTTTGTCTTCTAACCTTGCTTGTTCGCTGCCTAGTCACCTGGCCTTTTTCATTGTTTGTGATCACTTTTGGTGAATGATGAGATAGGGTGGATGGATGAAAGATGAGTATGAAGATATTTTAGGATGGGTAGATGAGGGTGAATGGGAGTTTGAATAGGGTTTTGTATGTATGGTATAGGGTTTCATATGGAGGGTAGGGTTTAGGAGTTTATGTATGGGAATGGGATGTATATAGGTTAGGGTTTTATATAGAAGGTAGGGTTTTAATATGCAGTGTATGAGGTTTTAGGAACCAGAAACATTACGGTGAACAGTGGATACTAGGGTTTCGTTTTTATGGGTAAAAGACCAACAAGATTTCATGCAAGAACACTCTTCAACAAGGAGGATCAATGTACTTACTTGTAAAAAGGAGGAAATTAGAGTTTTGAGGCAGTTTGAAGTGATTTGGAGAAATTTGAGTGTGTTTGACAGGTGTGCAGTGCCTTCCCATAGGTGCGCAGTGCCTTTTCTATGCACAGTGCCAGTGTAATTTCCCACTGCCCAAACTTCCCAGATGTTTAACGCCTTTTCTATGCGCAGCGTCGGCTTCCAGGTGTGCAACGCCTTTTTCAGACCACTTTTGGAGACCTTCCCGATGTCCAAATTGGGCGTGGGATAGTGTGTTTGAAATCTTGTCAAGTCTACTTTCTAGAACATCTTGAATTTGTCAATTTGGAGTTCATGTGCCCTATCAAAAGTCAAAATTCCCAAGACTGGTCAAAATGTGCAAATGAGGCTGCCTAAATGAAGAGTTTTGTTGCAATCAACTTTTGAAGGTCTTTGTCAACTCCAAATTGAGCTCATGATAGCTCATTGGAAATATCTTTGTGTCTAGTTATCATTTGATGCATCAAGCAAGTCATTTTTCCAACCAAACTAGGAGAAATCATGATTTTCCCAAGGTCACTTCAGAGGTGCATTAACTCTCTTGAGGCAACTTGTATTTTTGAAATTTCTCTAAAACCATGACACCTGTGTAAAAAATGAAGGAGATTTTTCTTCCTTGGCCTATCATGGACAATAAAATCTCTCACTTTTTCCAAATTCATTTTTTCATGCTCAGAAACATCATTTGAGTAAAACCTATCCTGATGTGTGGAACAGGGGATTTGTCGAAATGAAGTGAAATGAAGGGGATAAGGGGCTTCTAAATTCTTAAGAAAATTTTGGGAAGTAGGGAGGGATGTTAGGAAGCAGGGGAAAGTGGAATTTCAAATATTGAGTGAGGGGAAGGGGTTCAAAAGGTAAAAACATAGGCCTAGCCTAAAAAATTGTCAAATTGTAGCAAGAAACTAGGGTTTGTGGGAAAATGATGAATTTGAAAGATATCAGTGATGGGAAGTACTTAATAAGGTACATTAAGGATAGGGGAAGGTATATGAATATCAGGATACAAGTTTTGTTGATGATTTGACCATCCAAGAGAAATTACCTTCAAAACCCTAGGAGAGGGAAATGAACCTTACCCAAGTACAGCTGAAGCACGAACAAGGTGTAAAATGACCCATTGGAACCTGAAATGATGATAACTACTCATTGAATGATGGTACACTCAGTTGAATGATGACATGGACCGACACTTGGAAAACTTTGGAAGGAATGAAAACAAATCCTAGACCTAATACCTAGTGACCAAATTTTACTTGAAAACTCATTGAAATGACAATTTTGACTTTGACACTCTGAGACCACTTTGTAAGAGCATATTTGATCACTGGTGGAAGGCTTCAAAGACTGACACTAATGTTGGTCACTTTAATCGTTGATTAAAGTGTTACATAAATTGTCAACCCAGGGAAGTCTGGTTATTTCAAAGGTGACTGCGTGCTATATGTACTCAATCTTAAAAGCACTAAAAGTTGTAGTACAAACGAATCACACTTTGCTTTAATAACTGAAGCTCCACTTTTGTGTTACAGTAATTATAATCTATTGCAGATATCCATTAAGAGATACTTAAATTCATACAAGGAACAATTCAACATAAAGGAACAATTCTGCAAAAGAAAACAATGGCTATGCTGTAACAGAGAATCAGGACCCTATCCCCAGAATGGGAACCTTCAGCACCTACCTCTGTTTATCCAGCTCGCCGATTCACTTTGTAAACTTAATCACCAGTGAGACACTCATGAAATAACTTTAACCAATGCAACAATCGATTAAGAAAGGAACAGAGTTTCAGAAAAGGTAAAACAATATCCAGAAAACAGTACTTGTTAACAAGGTATGAATAAAAAACACACTCACACACTGCAGAGAAATATAATGGGTGAATCTTGTGATGAAGGTGGGCCCTGTCCTTCTCACAAGATTCCCTAGAGACGAGAACTAGAAAAAGATGTTCAGAATGAGAGTTTTATTCATCCATCAATATGTCATGTTACAGAAAGAAAAGATTCTAGTCCTATCTCTTTAACTCCACCTCTTTCACAGTCCTCTTCCTAATGTAGATGTCTCCTCTTTTTAAAGAGGAGACATCTATTACAAAAGATTTACATTGCAAAATTCTGTTTAACCCATTATACAAAAATAGGGAAATTAATTTCCCATCAACAAAGTGCTATTACAACAATACTGTCTTTAGATCATGGATGTTACATCCAATATAACAGCTTCCTCGGTGATCGATCTGGTTCATCTATTGCTGTCAAATTTGGAATGAAAATCTCAATTGTTTCAGCTTCGAGATTTTCGTGCCGTTCTTGTTGTTTCAGCAACTGCAAAAATAGTCTTGCAAATTCCGGGCAGTTTCAGCAACACGAACTGCACATCAATCTTTAACTGTTTCAGCAACTAACAATTCAAAGCTTAACTATGAAGATAGCATGATTATTTGTTAAATAATTAAACATATAGTGATGAGAAGAGTCACTGCATACCTTTGGAATAATTGGGTCAAAACACTAACAAGGACTTTTAAATATGGGTTGAAAAGGGTGACATTATAACAAAATGTATAGTTAGAAAGAGACAAAATGAGGTCCTAACATTCCCCCCAACTGAAACGGTTGCATGTCCCCATGCAATTTTTACTCTTAATCTGAGTCGGAATACTGGGATGTATAGTTCAAATTACTTATGCAGTAAGAATAGAAAGTGTTGTCAGCCATGTTTCTGAACCCCTGGGCATTCTGAATTCTCTGCCATGTTGCAAGCTCCTCCTTTTTAGACAACGTGAAGTGAGCCTTATATTGTTGTGCTAGCAGCCAAAGTAGAGGGAAGTGGAAGTGATAGCCCAACTAGTTTTGGGCACACTGTTGCATGCATTTCACATAATTAGGTAACCTTGATATTGTTGTTTCAAGATTGGGAGGGTTAAAAGGAGATATTCTCTCCTCTCCTTAGGACAATGCTCCCAAAATAGATTATTTGCTTGTATGGCCAGAGTTCCCTTAGTCTTGACATAATGTTGGCAGTCCTTTAAGACTGCTGCTTGTAGTTCTCTAATATGCTCAGCCATCCCTGGATCTTTTAAAACTTGTCGATGTTCAACAATAAATTAGCGGCATTCTGTGGCTCAGCTCGGATCCAGAGAAGGCAGTTCTCTTCATTATGTGTTGCTGACATGAAATCATTTTTCCAGGTAAGTTTATTGGCTAGGAAAGAAACGAAGGCTCTAATCTGAATATCACCAACGAGAGGAATCAAATTAAGCTTCATATCTTCAAGTATGGCCTCATTATGAAGATAAAGTTCACATAACAAATTATGTTCACTAATTGATGCTTGTGCAAAAGTTTCAATAAACTGCTGAGGTGTAGACACCTCGTGGGGTTGTCCATCTTTGATTGCTTTCACTTTCAAGAACGCTAGGTGTTCTCTTAAAAACACAGAATAGTTGAAGGATGGTTTTTTAGTGGCGAGTAATCTTTGAACCAGGTCAAAGATAAGAGACAGTCTAGTTTTTAGCTTTTTGTTTTCCTTGTGCTGTGCACAAGACTATTCTAGGACTTCCCAATTTCGATATACATGATTTAGCCACACTTATTTATGTTCCTGTAATGCCTTTTCTTGTGACATGGCATACTCTTTCTTCCATGTATCCCTCAGTTCCTGAAAACTGGAGGTCTGAGTGAATACAATCCTTGCACACCGGGGTTTAGTCTAAACGAAGACAGTCCTTGCACACCGGGGTTTAGTCTGAAAGAAGACAGTCCTTGCACTTTGGGGTTCAATCTGAGTGGAACACATCCTTCGAAGACTTTGGTGCTAGTTTTTCAACTTTAACCACTGGGGTAGGCCGGGGTACCTGTGGTTTCATTTCTTCTTCAAAGGTCTTTGAAGGCCCTGTTGGTTCTTGTGTAACAACCGGGCACTCCTTCTTAGCTATGACAGGAGTAGATGCATGGGTGGGTCCAGGCAGTGGGACTTTGATTATATTATAACTAGCTCGAGAATAGAGATCACCACATTAGCCACACATGTATTCATTATATATATCTTTTTCTGCACTTCTCTCAGCTGCAGATGCTACCTGAGCTAAGATATACAGATTGTGTTCTCTGTTAGGGTCCCACCCTAACCCCCTTATTTATGTCATGGGATCACGTCATAGTCAAGAGTCAATAAAGCCCATATTAATATTTGTAAGTGGTTAACCCGCAATTAATGATAGGACCACAATTAGTTGCAAATGGGCGGTAGTATTAGATAGACGGTATTAATAAAACCCACGGTATTGGCCCATGGTATTGCATGTATGAGTCATATATAAAGGATAGAGAACTCCCTGCGAGGAGTATCGTGTCTTGTTTTGTAATCGAGCTCTGCTCTATTGGAGGTTGCCCCCTCGAAGAGGCCTGTGAACATTTCTCTCTAAGTAATAAAATCATTGCTATTCTGTGTTCTGGGTATATTTTCTTCGCATCTTCTGTGTTCTGGGTATTTTTTCTTCGCATATTCTCGGTTCGGTATTACTTTGCAGGTTAAGAAGCATAACATTATATTTCATGGGCTTCTCTTGCCATGATCAACTCGTGCTTATAGACCTCAATCTCAGATTTCAAAAACTCATTTTCTTCCTGAAGGGAGGCTAAAGTAACTGGGCGTTCTGTAGCAGTTGCAGGTTCTAGTGGATGGGAGGATCGTTGTTCAGTGGCAGCTTCATCATTTGCATCGTCAACGGGTGGTTCTTGTGTAACACCTGCTGGAAGAGTAGCTGGTTCTTGTGTAACAGCTACCTCTAGGTCTTCTGCTTTCTGTTCCTTGACAGGTGGTTCTTGTGTAACACCTGTTAAGTCGGTAGCTGGTTCTTGTGGAGCAGCTACATCTAGGTTGTCTATCTCTTGTTCCTCAACAGGTAGTTCTTGTGTAGCACCTGTTAGGTCTGTAGATGGTTCTTGTGGAGTAGCTACATGTTGTACATCATCTTGAGTGTCTACTTTTGATAGATCAGCAGCTAGTTCTTGTGGGGTAGCTGCATCTTTTGAAAGGAACGATGTCACAAACTCCTGAGCAAATTGCATTTTGGTACCCGAGGGTGAGGAAGGGAAGGATTCAAGGTCTTGGGGATGTGGTGAGGTACGAGGCTTTAGGATAATGAGTGGGGGGTTTGGGGTGATGGTCTCCACTGCTACTTCAAAAGACGTTCTTTGGTCACTTTAATCGCTAATTAAAGTGCTACATAAATTGTCAACCCAAGGAAGTTTGGTTATTTCAAAGATGACTGCGTACTATATGTACTCAATCTTAAAAGCACTAAAAGTTGTAGTACAAACGAATCACGCCTTGCTTTAATAACTGAGGCTCCACTTTTGTGTTACAACAATTATACTCTATTGTAGATATCCATTAAGAGATACTTAAATTCATTCAAGGAACAATTCAACATAAAGGAACAATTCTGCAAAAGAGAACAATGGCTATGATGTAACAGAGAATCAGGACCCTATCCCCAGAATGGGAACCTTCAGCACCTACCTCTGTTTATCCAACTCGTCGATTCACTCTGTAAACTTAATCACCGGTGAGACACTCATGAATAACTTTAACCAATGCAACAATCAATTAAGAAAGGAATAGAGTTTTAGCAGAGGTAAAATAATATCCAGAAAACAATACTTGTTAACAAAGTATGAATAAAACACACACTCACACACTGCAGAGAAATATAATGGGTGAATCTTGTGATGAAGGTCGGCCCTGTCCTTCTCACAAGATTCCCCAGGAGACGAGAACTAGAAAAAGATGTTCAGAATGAGAGTTTTATTCATCCATCAATATGTCATGTTACAGAAAGAAAAGATTCTAGTCCTATCTCTTTAACTCCACCTCTTTCACAATCCTCTTCCTAATGTAGATGTCTCCTCTTTTTAAAGAGGAGAAATCTATTACAAAAGATTTACATTGCAAAATTTTGTTTAACCCATTATACAAAAATAGGGAAATTAATTTCCCGTCAACAAAGTGTTGTTACAGTGATACTATCTTTAGATCATGGATGTTACATCCAATATAACAGCTTCCTCAGTGATCGATCTGGTTCATCTGTTGCTGTCAAATTTGGAACGCAAATCTCAGCTGTTTCAGCTTCGAGATTTGCGTGTCGTTCTTGTTTTTTGAACAACTGCAAAAATAGTCTTGCAAATTCTGGGCAGTTTCAGCAACACGGATTGCAAATCAATCTTTAATTGTTTCAGCAACTAACAATTCAAAGCTTAACTATGAAGATAGCATGATTATCTGTTAAATAATTAAATGTATAGCGATGAGAAGAGTCACTACTTACTTTTGGAATAACTGGGTCAAAACACTAACAAGGACTTCTAAATATGGGTTGAAAAGGGTGACATTATAACAAAATGTATAGTCAGAAAGAGACAAAATGAGGTCCTAACAACTAACAGCATCTACTAGTAATTCTACACAATCTACTGATAATGAAGCAAATGAGAGAAAAAAACATGAGCTTTTTCATATTCGAGTTATTTCCAATCATCAAAAGATTAATACTTTGTTAGATAGTGGCTCACAAGTAAATTTAATTTCTGAAGCAATTGTAAAGAAGTTGGGATTACTAACCACACCTCACAAGAAACCATATCCATTAGGTTGGTTATGTGATAAAGCAAAGCTACAAGTGACTAGACAAATGTAAACTTAAGTTTCTTTTGGGTCAGCATTTGTAGATGAGGTTGAGTTAGATATAGTCTTTTTGGATATATGTGGAATTGTTTTAGGAAGTCCTTACTTGTATGATAGAAAATCTATTTTCTATAGAGCTGAGAACAAATATCTAATCATTAAGATGGAACGAATATATTGTAAGAGCTCATAAGCTCAGAATAATTTATACTCTCATAAACTCAGGGCAGATGAAACGAATTGTAAATTCATGTAAACAATTTTTACTGATGGTTGTAAAGGAAAAGAAACCTGATAAAACCAATGTCTTTGAGGGTTGTGATGGTAAACAGCAGGATGATTTAGAAAAAGTTGTTTCAGAATATGATATATTGTTTCAAGAACCTAAAGGTCTACCGCCCAGAAAGGAAATAATGCATGATATTAATTTGCAGCAAGATGCTCCATTACATAACATCGGAATTTACATGTTGTCCACTTTAGATAATGCAGAAATCAAGAAGAAGGTATAGGAGCTACTCGAGAAGGGGTTCATTAGACCTAGCACATCACTATGTGGGTCTCCAATTGTTTTGGTGAGAAATAAAGATGGCTCGTGGAGAATGTGCAATGATTACCAAGCAATGAATAAAATAATGATCAAAAATATGGTACCCTTCCTCACGTAGATGATCTATTAGATCATTTGAAAGAAGTTGTTTATTTTTCCAAGTTAGACTTGCATAGTGGCTATCATTAGGTCAGAGTTGGAGAGCAAGATGCATGGAAGACTGCTTTCAAAACAAAGAAGAGATTGTATGAGTGGTTGGTTATGCCTTTTGGCTTAACTAATGCTCTTGCTACTTTCATGAGAGTAATGAATGATGTACTCAGACCTTTTCTTGATGATTTTGTTATTGTATATCTAGATGACATTGTTATATTCAGCAAAATGTGGGAAGAACATTTAAAGCATGTTAAGCAGACTGTAGATGTTTTGAAAAGAGAAAATATTTATGTTAAACTCTTAGAATGTGAATTTGGCAAAACATCTTTGAATTATTTGGGTCATATAGTAGGGGGTGGTGAATTGAAGATAGATACCTCTAAGGTTTCAGTTATTGTAAACTGGCCTAAACCCAAATCTGCTACAAGAGTTAGAAGCTTCTTAGGAGTAGCACAATATTGGAGAAAGTTTATTTCTAACTTTTCCTTAATTGCAGCTCCCTTACATGCTTTAATAGGATTGAACAAGGTGTTTCAGTGGGGAGGCAAACAGTAGAAAGCCTTCGACACCTTGAAAGAAAATATTAGTACAACACCAGTACTAGCACTGCCAGATCTTCAAAGACCATTTGAGTTTGAAATGGATGCCAGTGACTATGCCATGAGAGTAGTGTTGATGCAGCATGGTAAACCCATATGTTATCATTCTGAGATATTTAATTCTGTAGTAGTTAAGTATCCCACATATGATAATGAATTGTATGCATTAGTACAGAGTGTGAAAAAGTGGAAACATTATTTAATGGGCAAAGAGAAAGTTATACATACTGATCATCAACCACTTCAATATCTACACTCCCATACTAAGTTGCAGCAATCAAGACACTATAGATGGATGGGTTTTCTACAATAGTTTCATTTAGTCATCAGATATAAAAAGGGCATACACAATAAAGTTGCAAATATGTTGTCCAGACCAATTATAAATGCATCTACTATACTTAAGCATAATTCCGTATTGCATGAAAGCTACATTAAACAATATGCTCAAGATATAGATTTTAAAGATGTATATGCAACTTTAAGTCAAGGCAAATGAGTAGAAGAATTGGATTATCATGTTAAGGACCAGCTCTTGTATCATTTTGGAAAGCTATGCATTCCACAAATTGAAAAAGTAAAGATAATTCGAGAAGCACACACTTCTGTAATATCGGGTCACTTTGGTGTAAGTAAAACAGATGCACAGCTACAAAGATTTTGTTATTGACCAAAAATGAATGAGACAGTTTCTAGATATGTAAGAGGGTGTACCATTTGTGCTAAAAGCAAGCCCAACAATAGGAAACTAGGCTTGTACACCCCACTACCAGTTCCTTCTATTTATATGTTTTTGTGGGTAGGTTCAGCGAAATGTTTATTTTAATACCTTGTAACAAACATATTACAATTGAAAAAATTGTAAAGTTGTTTTTTCAGCATCTATGGGTTCATTTTGGATTACCCACTTCCATTATATTGATCGAGATACCCGATTTGTTGGGAAATTTTGGTCAAGTTTGTGGGAATTGATGGAAACCAAGCTGAAGAAGAGCATATCTTTTCATTCGCAAACAAATGGCCAAACCGAAGTGGTCAACAAGACAATGATCCAGTTGCTCAAAGGCTATTGCAACAAGCAACCCAAACTTTGGGATGAACATTTATGTTATGTGTAGCATGCTTACAACCGAGCTAAACATTCTTCTACACAAAGACCTCCTTTTGAGACCTGTTTTGGTTTCACACCAAGGTCTCCCTTGGATTTTGTATTTATCAAATACATAGCAGTTAATGGACACAGTGATGTGGATAAGGAAACCAAGTTCATTGAACAAATCCAAGAGATTCACTAGGAAGTACAGGAACAGCTGGAAAAGAGCCAAGCTAAGTACAAGGCAAGGCATGACAAGCATCAGATGGAGTATAGTTTCCAAGTTGGTGATCAAGTCTGGCTATATATCAGCAAAGATAGAATGCAAGGTGAAGGTAAGAAGCTGAAGCCAATAAGGTATGGACCTTTCAAGATACTTGAGAAAACTGGTGAGAATGCTTTTCGCGTTGATCTACCAGCTTACATGCACATCTATTTAGTTGTTAATGTTGATAGGTTGAGACTATTTGAACCTTCATTAGTTGAAGATCCCAAAGAGCATATTCAATTGCCTTCTATTGATGATCTGTTGACTCAATATCTTAATAAGTTGCAGGAAGATACAATTCTGGACATGAAGGTAAGAACTATGCACAGAGGGGATGTTGAGTACCTCAGGATTGGACTCAAAGGTTCAAATCCAAGTAGTGCGAAATGAATAGAAATTGGGCAAGTGAGGAATCTATACCCTCACTTGATTGATGCTTGAAAGTAAACTTTTGGTGGTCCAAAAGCTTTTTCAGTGGGAAGGTCATGATCCGAATTGGATCCTAAACACTCTCTAATTTTTCATGACTATTTCAAATTATGCTAAAAAGATTTCAGTCTTAGAAAAATCAAGCTATCAGAAGGAATCCTCATGAAAGATGAAATTGTGATAAGTGCGGAGCAATGAGGACCCTTGGTTGAGCGCGCAGACCATTGGCCCATGGTAACGCGCACCAGCGCAAATTGACAAAAATGGAGGCCAAATCAAGAAACGGGAGTGGTTTTTGATAAGTGCTAATTGCGTATCGTAGGGTGTCCCCCTCAGTGAAGGAAAGCCCCAAAGTGCCCAAACCTGAAAATGCTATGAAATGTAGAAAAGTAATGCATTCGGTTTCGCAGAACAGGATTCCACAAACCGATAGGATATCGGAAGGCCTCGAGGTGGTAAGCAGTTTTGACTGAGTCCCGTCCGATGCCACACATCGAGCGACATGCGTCCAGTGGATGAGAGCGAAAACTGCCCACATTGGACAGCTAAACGTCAAGAAACTTTCCTACCCAATATGAACAATGATTGTAGGATCTGGGGGACCCAGATCAGCGGCGGAGGTGCGTCTCGATAATGATTGGATTTGACAAGTCAAAAAGAAATATTACAAGGGATTTGAAGTCTGAGGTGGACAATGAGTTGGCAAATGATTCGTGTTTCGCGGGTGAACTTGAAGCAAATAGAATTAGTGACCATTCAAATATGATTCAAGGAATCTAACACCCAGTTTGTTAGGAAACAGGTGGCCACCTCCCTGCGAGGTGTTACCCAATGATGATGACATAGAGTAGAGGAATTTGAATGGATAGAGGTAGGGAAACTAGAAGGCTGGAAAGCAGAAATAAACAATCAAAGAACAGACTGGCTTTAAACCCATGAACTAACAGAAGCAGAGAACAAGAGGAGTCAGTGACAAGATTTAGCTAGACGCTGAAAGCTAAGAGCAGAGAACAGAGAGTAGAAGCCGAGTTGACCTGAAGGCAGCATCGAGCCAGACAGAGTGATCCGGATTTAAACAGGAACGCAACAAATTACAGAGATAACCATATACACAAATGTGCAGCGGAAATAATACTTCATTTCATTAATGGAAAATACTAAAATATGCTTACAATCAGAAATGGAAATAAACTAGCTAGGGCGATGGTAGCTTATCTCTGAGAAGAGATGTGATGGCTACATCCTCTGAACTGTGTTACAATGAGGCTCGAAGGCCTATTTATTGTTGAGAAACAATGAAAAACCCTTAACATTCCAAAACCTAACCCTAGGAGATGAAAGGCCAAACTGTGGGCCCCGTTTGGGGGTAAGTTGGTACATCAACTTCTCGGGGTCGTAACTTTGGCATATGATCTCCG
>APFE030474941.1:0-16406 GCA_000404065.3 Pinus taeda
GCAAGGATGAGACTATTTCATCAAAATGCAAGGTAGTTGCATTGCTACCTATTGCAATAACTAGACTATCCCACGAATTTGGTAGAGAACACAACAAACTGATGCACTTATCTTCATCTAAAATTTTAGTATCAACAGATGCTAACTGACTTACCATAGTATTAAATGAATTTAGATGCTCTGTCACTGAGTCTCCATCTTTCATCCTCAGGTTATACAACTTTTTTCCACAGGAACAATTTATTCACTAGAGACTTGGATTGGTATAAAGTCCCTAACTTGTCCCACAAAGGCTTCACCATAGCTTCCCCTAAGACATTCAGTAATACTGAATCTAAGACACACAATCATATTATGCTCTTTGCCTTTCGATCCAACTTCTTCCATTCTTCATCAGACACTCCCATTGGTTTAGTACCCAGATCTACCATGATCCATTGGTCTTTATCCACCAACAGATCCTCCATCTTGAGTTTCCACAACTCAAAACTCTGACCATTAAATTTCTTGATTTCTATCTTTCCACTGCTCGCCTTATTCTTTCACAACCAGAATCAACCTCACAGATCTCCCAGTGAACAAGGTCTACCACAGGCTCGAGCAAAACCCCTTGCAACAAAGGCATCCCCTTGAAGCCAAAACAACTCTGATACCAAATGTAGGTTTTAACCCCGTACAAAACTTACTTGCATATGAATTCTAAAACATAGAAAAATAAGCAATGCGAGAGCATAACACATAAAACACATATACACAGGGATTTTCCCACTGGATCCCAAAACCGAGACTACCAGCTTGATTTTTCATTATGTTCCTTTCAATGTTACAATACATATTTATACATGGTGAAGCATCCAATACCATGGACTGAAAACCATTGTGTCCAATACCATGGACCGAAAAACCATCACGTCCAATACCATGGACCGAAAACCATCACGTCCAAAAAACATGTGCAAAAATCATGCACAAAACCATAAGTGGGTCCGCCCAACCTAACATAGGGTCCAAAACCCGAACCCCATAAAGTGGGGTTACGAGTGCCCTTCAAACCCCCTGTTCACTACATGGAAAGAATATAACACAACCCAACATATAAGTCAAACCATGTGAAGAGATGTTCTGAGGTAGAACATGGAAAGACATCGCTTGATTACCAGCCAATGATGTGAGTTGTTAACAGACGCGAGAGGGATCACTGATAATGATAATGATCCTCAAGGTACTACAATATATTTCACGTGGTGTTAATACATGATCCGATGTCAAACACCACGCAAAATATTTTGGTTGAAGGCCATTGATGTCAACCTATAACGGGAAGAGAGAAACTTGCTATTGATGTAAACAAGCTTCAAATAACTAGAAGAGTGTTTCCAAGTCAACTTCTTGGATAATGAGCTGATGTCAATAGGAAGTGACTCATCGTACGAGAGCCTTGATGTATCCCATATCTATGACACGAAACGAAGCAAATGATTTTTGGAGGTGAAAATGAATTGATGACACAAGGTCCAGGAATGGCGGTCATGAAAAATGAAGGTTGGAGGTATTGCAGTGTATGAGACATTAATTGGATGACTTCTCCTAAACATATTGACGACACTGAGATGAATTGGTAGCGTTAACCCCACAATATGGATGGTATGAAATACCAATGGTATGATGACCAGTAAATGGAATAACCCAAACCAACTCAATCACAGAGATGAAGTGAAAGTGTCATGTTCGAAAGCAACTTGCTACCATAAATTCTTCAAGGTTTTTCCCTTTTTCTTTAGTCATTGTTGACCAGTACCTATTTATTTTTATCAAGCTTGAGGAGGATAACACATGCTTGTTCTATATTTGCCCTTCGGGCAAACCCATCACTACTTGATGTTTTAACGAGTCTAACGACGATGAAACTCGGTCTCGTCTAGATAGACAAGTTTGTCACTATTATTTTAATGAGTTTAACGATAAGGATAGCTTGGTCCTTTTCATGTTTAGATATTTTGAAAAGAAATGAAAAGAAAACTCCATAAGTTTGTTTTCGTAAAGTAATCCCTCAGGTCCGAAAAGGGATAAAATAATACAAGAGGATGATGTTTCCAATACTTTAACGAGCCGGAAAAGACAAGCGCTCAAAAATATTTTCATGTTTAGAGAGTTTGAAAAGGCTTTAAAGCGGACTCTATTTTGAGGAACGAGTGGTGTCTAGTTAGCAACTAATTCCGGTGATGTTGGAACTTCTCAAAACATGTTGATTTATGTGAAGAGGCTGGCTAATAAGACCACCTTTTTCAACTATTCCTCAAAAAAGGGTAAAAAAACCAAGTGAAAGCGTATGATCAGCGAAAGGGATGGTGACGATGGGATGAACACAACCAAGGCTCAAAAGGCTGATAGAATGGCAATCACACGAGTTAAAAATTGAAAATGGGTTCATTTTTAGACAAGCTTGAACCATGGGAATTATGCTTGGATTCGGTTTCATGTTTACACTAGCTTGAAACAAAAAAATTATGCTTGGCTTCGGTTTCATTTTACACAAGATTAAAATGAAAAAATATGCTTGAATTGGTTTACATGCCCCCAGCGTGATGAAAAGGAGAGTCTTCTATAACCAGATGGTGTTGGGTGTGGAGCATGATTGTTCAGAGGTCTTTGTTTCAGCCAAATGTATACCCTAAGAAGTTTGTACACCCCTCCACGTGGGGGGTGTCAGGGGGACTTGTCCCCCTCACAGGGGTTCGGGAGGGCCGATCCCCCCCAGTTGGGGGGTCTGAGGGCCAGCGATCCCTTGGCAGGGGTTTCGGGGGCAGCACCCCCGAAGCTAAAAAAAGATGTAAAATTGCCTTGTAAAAGTATAGTAATTTCTAGTCAACTGGGCCGTTCACTTAGCGATGATCTAACGTAGAAAATTTATGTTTAGTTTAATGGTTTTTCCCCTAAGAAAGGGAACCCCCTCCTTGTAGATGAGGGCATTGTATTTGGAGGCTGTGTAATAGATGTGTTATTCATCTGAATGAAGAACAGAGAAGGTGAGACTTGAGAGATAACAGAGGATATTACAGTGGATCTGTGTAGGTTGTCTCTTCATTTTGCTAGATAATAGAAAGGAAGGACTGGCTGTTCGGGGTGGACGTAGCCCAAACTGGGTGAACCACGTATATATGTGTCTCTCTTGTTTTATGCGTTTTTTGTGTTTATATTTCTGCAATTTTTTATGTGTTCCATTGCTCCGTAATATAGAATTTTCTAGCAACTGGTATCAGAGCCAAAGGTCTATTTGGCTGATAAAATCACAGAAAAGAATGGTTCCTGGCTCGAGTGAGAGGCATTGTATTTGAGGCTGTGTAATAGTTGTGTATTCTCTGAGCGAGAAGCAGAGAGGTGAGACTGTGAGAGAAAATAGAGGATATTACAGCGAATCTGTTGTAGGTTGTGTCTCTTCATTTTGCTGGATAATAGAAAGGAAGGACTGGCTATTCAGGGTGGACATAGCCCAAACTAGGTGAACCATGTATATCTGTGTCTCTCTTGTTTTATGTGTTTTCTGTGTTTATATTTCTACAATATTTTATGTGTTCCATTGCTCCATAATATATAATATTCTAACAGTTGGAAGTCATTGCGATGAAGCAGGACGGTTATCCAACACATTTTTGGCTTCATCCAGATAGGGACAAAGGTGAATGGGGTGATTCCCTTCACATAACCTACATGGAAACTTAACTTTACAACTAGGTGCATGCCCCCCAAGCGTCATTACATTCACCTAAGTATACTACTCATGGCTATCAAATGGATGGAATGAAGGTTATTTTATGAGATCAGGTGGAAGACTCGACTGGGATTTTACGAAATCTAGTCAAAGACTCAACTTGGGACCTTGTTTCATTTTTTTTAATGAGATTGACATAATACAAGGAACTCTTCTCAAATTTCTTGTTTCATTTTTTAATGAGCTTGACACAAGACAAGGAACTATGCTCGTGGAAGTTGTTTCATTTTTTTAACGAGGTTGACACAATAAAATAACTATCCTCATATTCCTTATTTCATTTTTTAACGAGGTTGACACAAGACAATGATCTCTCCTCATGGACCTATTTCATTTTTTAATGAGGTTGACACACTAAAAGATCTATCCTCGAACTTCTTGTTTGATTTTTTAATGAGGTTGACACAAGACAATGAATTATCCTCAGATTCAATCACAACTCATAAGAGGTCATGAAAGAGAGATCTAGTTCCAATTCCCCCAGTACATGATGTACAACATCACTAAATTGATTGTCAGTTGATGTAGGTATGGAATACGTTGCCACATAATTAACCCATGGCAGGGGTGATACTATTGGTACAAAAGGACCATTTAGGGAATATGGTTGACTAGGAGCTATATTTGGATCAAGAAATGAAAGATGGTCAATGGTGACAATCATGCCTTCATGTGGGAAACAAATCACTTGAAAGAGTATTTAAACAATAACTCCCATGTCATAAACATAGTCGCACCCAAGAAGTAAATTGTAATATAGATGGCCTGGGACTACCATCACATTCAGATAAATGATTTTTTCTCCCAAAGTGATAGGTAACTATGGAAGGATCCCTAATGGTTTACTGGTTCCTCTGTTAAAGCCCAACAGATTTTGTGTAACAGGTACAAGTGGTGGTGAACCAAGCTCTTTCCAAGCAGTTGAGGAAAGGATACTCATTGATGCACCTATGTCAATAATAGTGCCAGATACAATCATTTTACAAACTTGTACGATGATCTAGAAAGGAACATAAGTAGGAAGGCGGAATCCTACCAGTCGATTCCAATCAAAGGAAGTGACTAGACTACTTGGAGGGGGTACTGTAGAAACAAGAGAATTAATCCCTTGAGTTATGAGAACTGGAGGATTTTCCTCCTGCCTTGATGGAACAGGAGGATTGCCCCCAAGCTCATTTGGATCTGAAGAAACAAAAAGAACCTGAGTGGTATGGTGTTCACTCTCTTCCTAAAAGGTACGATTTACCAAAGGTGAAATCAGGTCAACTGTTACCTCGACTTGTTGATTTTGGCCGGGTATAGACTCATTGGATTCACTTTCAGAGAGAGTGAGTTCAACTGCCAGTTGATTTTGGTCAGTCGGTTCATCAACTAGTGAAGGATTTAGGGAGAGTTCCTTGTAACAAGATGGAAGTCGCTACGGTGAAGTAGGACGGTTATCCAACACTTTCTTGGCTTCATCTAGATAGGGACAAAGGTGAATGGGGTGATTCCCTTCACATAACCTACAGGGAAACTTGACTTTTCCCTTCTTTCCATGAACTTTACAATCACTAGTTGATGGTGTGTCACCAACATGATCTCTAGAAGTTGATGACACATGATGATGTGAACGGGAAGACCATTCTTCTAACATCTGAGGAATATCAGGACAACTTCGAAGAAGATGGTTTCCTGCACAAAGTTTGCATGGATATCAAACTTTGTGAGGATTGATGGCTGCTTTATCATCAGATTTTGCATTCAAAGCAATGGTTGCTTGGTTGTCCCTTTGCTGAATTTGCTTCTTCTTCTCCTTCTTCCCTTTCCTCTTCTTCTTATCCACCTGGTTACTGGTACCAATACTTTCACCAAGTGAAGAGGAATAAGGGGAGGAAGAATCAAATGAGGAAGAAGGCAAAGGGTCACCTAAAGGATCAACTAGAGGTTGATTTTGTCCAGTTGGAGGTGTACTCAATTGCAGAGAAGTCACGACATTTTGAACCAAGGAGGTTTCAAACAACCAGACTTTCAAGCCAATGGTAAATCCTGGAAGGACAATGTAGCCATATAAGGAGCACCAATATTTCTGAAAGAAGGAAAAGGACTAGGATTCCCATCAAAAGGAATTCCTTGATCAGTGGATTCTAGATTTGTTGCCATATTTTTCAACCTAAGATCAACTAAGGAATAGGGATGTTATTCACGATCAATTTATTTTAACGACACTTGGACACAAATTCACTTTTTCAGTTTTAAAGAGTTGAGAAAAAGCTAAAGATGACTCTAGTCGCCTTCGATTTTTAATGAGCCTGAAAGGACAAGTGCTCAGATGGACCTTTTCTTTTAAGGAGCTGAAAAGGAACAAAAGTGACTACTCTAGAGAATATAGACAAAAAGGATTATCAGACCAATCGCAAAACTGCAATATACACCTTGGTGACAAATTAAAGAGAAATCACCAAGGACTTTATGTATAGTAATCAATCTTCCCGAATGTTGTGTTTAGTGCATTGCGATCAATCAGGCGGCAGACTCGGTTTCCTATGGATAAAGGATTTAAGCCTATGGAGGTCTCCCACTGTATATGCGACGATACTGGGAGCACATGTTCATACAAGCACTTGTCATATCAAAGAAGAGGAATCACCTAACCTTCAATGGAACTGATAACCACTAGGTTTAATGACGTTGGAACACGTCTCTAGCCTAGACCTCTAAATGTGTTGTGTTCGATTCCAAAGAATTGTTAATTTCAATGAGGTTCATTTTTAGTTGATCTTTCTTCAAAGTCTGCCTTTGAAGGTTCACCACTTGATTTATGTTCGCAATTCCTAAAATGCAACTATCATGATAAACAAACTTTTGATTTAGTTCGAATGATGAAAACCTTAGCTAGTAAAGGATAGAGCAATCAGATCTTTGACAAAGAGCAAAGAGCACATCTAATGAAATTTCCCTAGCTATTCCTATCAAGAATTCACAAACCTTAATATGCACAATGCAAAATGCATGTATTTTTTTTAGCTCTCCTTAATGTGAATGATTCAAGAAGGAAAACTAAATGCAGCAATGACTTAAAATATTTCACTCAAAATTACAATTTTTGACAATATTTTCTTCAAAGAGAGAAAGGAAGACTCAAAACGACACTTTCAAGTTTGAAGAAATATGCTTTCGACACTTTTAATGGAAACAAATCAAATCAAATGCATCAAAAATAGTTTAATCGACTAGAAAATGAAGGAGGATTTTAACAACACTTCACTTTTTCGATGAAAATTGAAGACTTTATGACACTTTTTCTATCGAAGCGACAATCGATTAACACTACTTTTTGACAATGGATTGTAAATGAAAAAAAAACAAATACACAAAAACATTTACTAATCCTATTCTAAATAGAGGTTGATCTGAGTGATGTAAGTTGGCTTTAGTGATGAGACATTGTTCATATTCAACAAGCAACCAAACAAGAATGAAAACTAGTCAAAAACCTCAACTCCTAGATGGGAAAATTGAGTTTCAGTCAATCATCGAACTTAGCCTTTGAAGAGAGTGAGATGCATCACATTTTTCCCATTCGAGAATTGAGATGCATCTCAAGTTGCAGTTCAGGCAAGTGAGATGGTCATAGGGAGCGATTCTGAAAGTGTTTTTGGCTAAAATTTGCAGCAGTTTTCAATGGATTAAGCTTGGTTTTGATGAACAATGATAAGCAAAGTGTGATGGAATGTCCTAAGAGGATACTAAACTACCAAAAGGGCATCTAAATGTGTTTGTAAGTCAAATGTTTAATTCATAAACTAAACCAGATATTGACTGAAGCAACATTTATCTACTACGCAATTTCAGAACAAGAGCGGTTTGAAAGCTTTCTGGCTAGCTTCAGACTCTGTCTACAGTTTATATAATTCAACATAGAACAACAAATAACAAAAAAACAATCATCTAGTTGTTTCCTCAATATGGTCGCCAATTTGTTTCTGGGAAAATTAGTGTCTAGTCGAACAACTAACCCTCTAGGTTCGGTAGCTAACCTAGAAACAACAGTCAAAGCAATTCAATATCTTCCCTATGAGTGACATTTAAGAAAGAGACTATGAGGGCCTGACCTCTAACTTTCTCCAGAATCCTCACTTGATCTCCATCTCCTTTGGCTGATCCCTATTGGGAAATTATATATTACAGAGCAATGGAACACATAAAATATTGTAGAAATATAAGCATAGAAAACGCATAAAATAAGAGAGACACAGATATACGTGGTTCACCCAATTTGGGCTACATCCATGGAGAAACAACCAGTCCTTCCTTTTATATTATCTAGCAAACTAAAGAGAGATACAACCTACAACAAATCCACTGTAACACCCTCTTCGCTCTCAATCTCCTCCCTCTTCCTCACTCAGAATACAGAGATACATAGACGTAATAAAACTCCCTCATATATAGTGAGGGGTTGCCTTCTAGGGAAAAAAACCCTAAATTAAACATAAATTCTACCATCAGATCATTTGCCTAATGAACGGCTTAGATTGAATAGAAATTACTATACTTTTACAAGGCATTTTTACATCTATTTTTTGGCTTTGGGGGCGCTGCCCTTGAACCCCTGCCAGGGGACCACTGGCCCCCGTCCCCCCCGCATGGACGGGTGTACAGTCTTCCTGGAGTATACATCCAGCTGAAACCTTTGAATAAAAGATATAATCAAGCTCCACACCCAACAATCCCATAACCCCTCCCCTTACTTCGCACGCTTGGAAAGTACCTGCACAGCTACAGAAACAAATACCTATCAAAGAATAATGATCCACCATAGCATAAACATCATAGAATCAGAAATACGATAAACAAATGAATGCATTTACAATTAACACAATCAATTGGGAAAAATATTGAAGAACTTTATTGATATCAAGGAGAAGTACAACCCATAAGAAGTCTGATTCAATGCCATCCTCCCAGCTTCAAGCCCTCTTCACCTCATGAATCAATAAGAACACACCAACAATATCACAATGCTCTCACCTCAATACTAAAACTAGCAGTACTTTCTTACAACTCAAAATAATTCAGCCTTCTGATCTCTTGGATGGGAGATCTTTTTATAGATGATTGCAAGAGGGTGAGGCATCAATGGGGATGATGAATGCCATTCCATTTATTTAAATTAGTTCCATAAGAGAGGGGGATTGGATATGGTTTCCTAGTTCCTTTAGTCATCCTTGGGCGAGTTCAGAGAGGCAAGTGGCACAGGAGAAGTTTCTAGAAGATTCCATGAGCAACCAACTCAGAAACTGTCCCGGCATTTTGTCCAACCTCACCCATCGCACTTACTAAAGGGCCAAACTGTGATTCATCTCACTTAGACAATGTAGTAGGTAATATGCATCTCACCCTAACATAGGGATTTCAGATACGGTTTAGTTTAGGCACTTTCTGGATGATTTCTGAGATGGAACCTTTGGGGACTGAGGCATTCAGATGACTAAGCTTCTTTAGGGTATAAAACAACTCTTTTAGGGGTTGATGAGCCCTAATATAATTGACCTATGAGTTTTGGGTTAATGTGCCCAAATATGTCTATAAAACATAGGTCAAGAACATAACAAATGGTATCAGAGCACTTTCTAGGTCCAGTTGTGCCTCTAATTTTCACAGTATTGTTTTTAGGCTAGAAATGTGTTCCAATGTCTTTAAAACATGAGATCTATCGTTGAGTGTCTAAACTTGCGGATTTGGGGAGGCATGCACGCAGGAAATACAAGAGGTGGTCATTCTTGTTTGACTCCCTTGTAGCCCCTGTGGGCACCCCTTCGAGTAGTAGCACATTAGACAAAACCGCGCACAGACTACACTTCCATGTACCCTTGGGTATATCGGAAGCCCCCCAGGCTCACCTGAAACCTAACCTTGGATAAGTCATTGACCATCTTTCTACTATAGTACAATGAGAAAAGCACCCGGGGATATTACTCACATGTACAATAGGGTAGTTGAATAGTACAACTAAGGGTATGGTCGATCCTCCTTAGGTAGTGCCCTGAAAGATTGGGTCGAGTACTATTGTTGGACCCCTGCATATATTGTGATTTGTAGCACCTGACACTCCTTTGTGACCTTATTTCCCTCGACTATTTGAAGACTGACCTCTACCTTATCTTCCGTATCATATCCAATAGTTGGGGTTCGTCCGCCACTGTATAACTCAGATTACAGTTCAGGCTTGATTTTCACAGGACATTGGGCAATATCAGGATTTCTAGAATTCAACCACTAGAGTGTTGATCAATGTTAGAACCCTGCATATATTGTGATTAGTAGCACCTAACATTCCTTTGTGACCATAGTTCCCTTTGCTATTTGAATATCACTCTCTACCTTATATTCTAGATCAGATCCAACAGTTAGGGTTCAGCCACTGCCGTATAACTCAGATTCACTAGTTGGGGTTTTCACAGTGCATATCAGATTGTTTGTGTAGTGAGGGTTTTGGTGGCCATAGTCCAGATCAAATTTCCACAACACATTTGGCAGGACCAAGACCTTCGGGTTTCTGTTGCTATAGTTTAGGATTCATTTTCACAAAACATTGGGCAGTATCAAGATTTCTAGAATTCAGCCACTGTGGCGATGATTAGTGGGGAGTAAAACTCCTTTTAGATGATTAAAAAAGAAAAAAAAATGAGACCATATTGGGATGTGCAAGAGAATTATCCCATAATATTTAGGATGACAGGCTAGTCACAATGGTACCATTCACTTGTAAGCCCCCAATTTTCTGGCAATCCCAATTATTTTTTTGACGCGACTTCAAGTGACCCACGCCATAAGACTCTCAAGCTCATCCTCTTTCCAATCAGACTACTCTTAAGTAATTGGATGGGGTGGTGAATGCTAGGTACCAAATCTGAAGTTATGGCTTCTAATAGGGTCGATCACCTTGAAAAAAGGTTCTAAGAACTCAAGGACAATATGGACAATATTACCAAACAACTCTCATGACTAACAAAACTTATAACAAAGTCTCACCAGAAGGATCCTAGTGTTGATGCACACATATAAGGAGAATCCAACCATCACATTCACTTCCATGGAAATCACCACCATTCCAACAAACAGACACCCAAGCTAGACATGTACAAATTTGATGGCTATAACCTTTTAGTATGGGTAGCAAAAATGGAACAATATTTCTCCCTTAATGATATCTATGAAGATGAAACTAAAATACATGTGAGAGCCCTTTACTCGAACTAAGAGAGATGGAAATGGTGGCAGTAACATAACAAATGTTATCCAGGGAGATCAACTTGGATCATGTTCTCAAAAGACATATGTGATCGCTTTGACCGGGAATCTAAATTTTTTGGTCTAAGAACTACTGTAATGGGGATTTAGAGCTATAGTTGAGAGGAGAGTAAATCTCAGATCTAGGGGATAATTGAGGATTTTTCTTTTTCATTCTGAACTATGTATGAAGAGAAGAGCTTGCACTATTGCAGCTCTTGTTTTAACATCATAAGTTCAAGCATTGTAAAGGATTGTTGGAGATCAGACCCAAAGAAAAAAATTCAATAAATTGATATTTAAAATACTATTGTTTTTATATTGATTTCATTTTATAATGGAAGAAATGTGTCATTTTTATTCATATTTGTATAGTATTGTCTATATGAGTAATTTTCCTCAATCATCCACTGTTATTTATTTATGCTCTTTTGTGCTAAAATCTGATTTTTAAGTAACTATTTACTTAGAAATCACTATTTTAATCCTGATTTAACAAACAATAATATTTTATGAACTATTTCCTTATATTATTGTTTAATCATTCGAGTTACTAATCCAATAATCATCATCATTTTGTGAACTACTTCCTAAATTTTGTTGATTAATTGTTCTTGCTAATATATCTTTGAACATAATGTGTTTTGATGTTCACAATATTAGTTAATTGAACTACTTCATTAGCTTGATATTAATTATAAGCCAAACATATTTAAATCCCAATCATTTAATTAATTTGATCTTGGTTGGGTTAGATCTACATCTTCTTAATTAAGCTATGCTTAGGATTTCTTTCCTTTTTCGTGCATTCTAGTATTAGTTTTCATTCTTGCATTCTTGCGGTCTTGTGTGTATGTTGGATATTGAGTGTTGTGTACATATGGTCTTGTGCGCATGTTGGATATGCAATGTTTTGTACCTATGGTGCTTTGTGCATGTTGCATACGTGGTGCTATGTACATAGGGCATGGTGTGCATGTTGTACATATGGTGCTATGTAAGTGTGGTGTTGTGTGCATGTGGCACCATGTACATGTTGTACATGGGGTGTTTTGTGCAGGTGGTGTTGTGTACATGTCGTGCATGTGGTGTTGTGTACATGTCGTGCATGTGGTGTTGTGTACATGTGGTGTCATGTACACGTTGTGCAGGTGGTGTTGTGTGCATGTGGTGTTGTGTACCCATTGTGTAGGTGGTGTTGTGTGCATGTTGTGCTGATGGTGTTGTTTATAGGTGGTATTGTGTACATGTTGTACATGTGGTACTGTTGTACATGTGGTAGTGTGTACATGTTGTGTTGTGCACATGTGGTATTGTGTGCATGTTGTACATGTTGTTTTGTGTATGTGTGGTACTGTTTATGTGCATTGCGTAGTCATGGTATCGTGACATGTGTATTTTTTGTGTTATACTCATTGTACATATATGTGTTGTGTTGTACATTGAGTGTAAGTGTATGCATTGTGTTGTGTTGTACATCGGATATAGATGTATGTATTGTGTTGTGCTGTACACTGGGTGCTGGTGAATTTGTTGTGTTGTATGCCTAGTGTAGGTGTATGTGTTATATGTTAGGTGTAGGTGTATGTATTGTATGGTGTTGTATGCCATGTGTAGTTGTATGTGTGCCATGCAATCTATGTGTATGTGTACGTGGATGAAGAGAAAACATTGGGTGTTTTTTGGATGTGGAAACCAATCTAATGTGAGTATGGAAAGGAAAAATAATAAAGGCAGAAGCAATGAACCGATTGAAGGATAAGTATCAGTGTTTTATTTTATTTTTGATTATGTAGGAGATATTTGACTGTAATGGTTACATGTGATATATGATTTTGATTTATGATGGTTGCATTTGAGCTAACCATATGTGATATTTCTATACATGATGATTTGATTAAACTAGTTTGACTTGTTGTGACAGGAAGTGAACAGAATTGTAGGTGCACCTTATTGATGGGCCATTGAAAAGGTATGATTTGAATATTTTTGAATTCATTTTGAATCTAATGGAAGTTATGTGCTTGGTACAAGAAAGCATGGTTGAAGTTTCTGGTTTGGAGTGGTTGGAACTTACTACAAGAATTAGCAGCAGGAAAAGGAATTGGAACATGCAACAGTATACTCATAAAGCACTTTAGGAGCAAGGCCATTGTGGGACACTAGTACCCAATAATGTCCATTTATTTCCATGAGCATGCTATGACCGGTATGATGGTTTTGAGGTAGGGATATGCATTGGCTTTGGGATCTTCTGATTCAAGGAAACCTTACCAAGGGGTGGATCGCTCGAGAAAGGGGATGCCAAAGAACTTGGAAGGCAATTTACTACATGGAAGGGGGTGATCGGATTGCTAGAGAGACTGTGTAGCATAGAAGCGAAGGCCAAGAATGGATTTTTTTTGGTCATTAGCATCGCTAGATGGATCAGATGCACATTGGGAGTGTGCCCTGAAACAATGAGCTAGTAACTATTGACTGAGAGGACAAGTGGCACAGGATTGTAGCACTGGACATTAGATGCAGACTTTGACTTTGGAATTGGATTCTGGACTTTCTAGGAAGGAAGTGAATATTGGTACTACTTTTGAGGGTGGAGGGGTTAGGCTCTGGATTTCCTTGTTACGGATGCAGGTACCACATCCTTTTATTTGTTGGTTAAAGCAAATGTGCATATGTATATATGTGTATATTATGTAAATATTGTATCAAGATGGATTTATAAAGCTCCATAGATAGTATGGTTATTTCCTTATTGAAGCAAATGTGTATGAGGATATATTTTGTTGATATTGTAGTACTGCAATGAGCTATGTTATAAATCTCTAGTAAATGGTATGTTTGTCATGTTTCAACAATGTTCATTGTAAATACTTCAACAAGCTGTGTTATAAAGCTCCATGGGTAGTATGTTTTTATTTCGAGTGGTCTTGCTGGTTGTAGGTGTCATTGAACAGTAAGGGTGGTGTTCTCCCAAGGGGGAAGGTTCTGTAACAACCCTGGTAAAAAAACCATGTAATAAAGGAAAAATAAGACGAAGGTCATTGGACACATATTCCAAGTTGAATGTTGGGCAAAACATCCTAGTGTGGGTGTTCATTTCGTATTTTATGTCAAGGAAATTGAAAAAGGAAATGTATAATGCATTTAAAAAGGAAAGAGGCATTAATTGGCATTTTATTTATGAAATAAATAAAATTAGGAGAAAAGGAAGGTGAAAGGTCACAGGTTGCATGTGAGGAGGAAAATGAAGGAAAATAATGGAAAATGAAGAAATTAGAGGCCTCATTGATAAAAAAACCTCTGAGGGTCAGTTCACAGACTTTTGACAGTTCCTTTTTGGAGCTCTCTCTAATCTCTCTACTCGCTCATGCTCTCATACACTTAGAGTATTCTTGGGTCTGATCAGGGGCTCATGTCCCCAGTGTCGTAAAATGCTCAAAATTGAAAGTGATCAAAATTGGCTTGAACCTGAATGACCGGATAGAGCTCATCCTCCCGATTCCGATGCCCCAAACGGTTCAAACAACGGTCTCCGTATGTGAAATTTACGTCAAAAACAAAATCGCCCAATAACCCTTAAATTTTGAATTTCAAAAAAAAAATTAAAAAAGGAATATTCCACAAAATATTCCTTGGAATATTCCTTATAGACGAGCCAATCAAAATCTGCCACGTGGCAAGCCCAAAGGCCGCCACGTGGCCCAGGATGGCGTCAGCAGAGTGGGGGTGTATGTCAAAATTTTTGGTGGGTTGTGGATTGAACCCCCGACCTACCTTGCACAATGTTAACGGTCTACCAACACGCCACAACAACGCTTGTTGAAACTAACGAGAATATTATGGAGTTAAAGTTTAAACAGCGGCATTGGTGGGAAATGAAGGGGGCCAGCCCTAAGCGGCCAACCCCCATTCCATATGACCAAGCGCCCAGAACCAAGGCCATAACCCTAACCACCAGTGCGCAATCCGAGGTAAATCACCGAGCTTTTTGCGGTCACATGCACCATAACTCAACGATCAGTTAAACTGTAGTTATAGTTGACAGATTTTTGGGCGGATCACCAAATTTTGCAGTCCCGCCATAATTGGCGGAGCTTAACTAAAGTTAGCTGGAGTTCTTTTAGGGGAAACTGGTAGTTGGGAAAAATAGCCATAACTTTGGCTAGAAAAGGCGGTTTTGGACGATTTGTTTTTTGATTTTGGGTATTTTGGACGTTCTGATGCCATTGGGCTAGTTCTTTCAGCCATCAGAGGTCATTTTCATAGGTTTTGGAGCCGTGGAAGTTCTAGGAGCCACCAGGGCCCAGTATTGTGAGAACTGTTTCAGGTTGCAGGTATCCATTGGAGGTGAACCAACAGTCAATCCTTAAGGACTCATGTGTTATGAATCCTATTTTACAGTATATTTCACCTGGAGATACTTCTATTCAGCTGTAAATTCATTTTGAGAATTTAATTAAAATGGGGACTGACCCATTTGGGAGCCTTGGACCCAGCAGACGTAGCCCAGGAGGGGTGAACTGCTTCATCAACTTCTTTTGCATCTGTGGTTGATTTATTTTACAGAACAAATTCATTTTAATGTGTTAAACAGTAAAAGGAAATAATGTTGCTATGCTTGAATGGATCATGAACAGCTGAAAATTTCATTTGTTTCTTTACTGCAAGACATGGGAATCTTTTAAACATGTTTACTACTGAATTGAATACCTTGCAAACCTTTTTCAAGTAGTTTCAAATTCAGATCACGTTGGTATCAGAGCTATGTTGTTGTTTCTTTGTATCAAAAGCAGTCAAATAAGCTATAGACAGAGCCTAAAACAAGCCAGGAAGCCTTCGAAATGCTCTTGTTATACAATTGCAAAGTAGATAAATGCTCTTGCAGTCAATCTCTGGTGTAGTTGTCTTTTGATTGTTTTTGTGCAAAGATCTTCTAACTGTCTTGCAAGTATTGATGCTTACCAGGTTGAAACTTAAAAGAGGGGAAGGACAGTTGACTAGAGAATGGGAGAATCCTCAGTCAAGGAGGAAGGCCAGAGAGCCATCACCTTCACCTTCAATTTCACCGTCAAGAGTCTCAGCAGAAGCTTCAAGAATGTCTGAACATGAAGGAGAAATTCCTGCAAACACAGATCCAAGAGAAGAAGAAAGAGTCTTCAGAAAAGCTTTCTTGGACCTCACTAAAATGGTGAGGATATTATACCAAGAAAGAAATGAGAAATTGGCTAGAGAAGGGTCCAAACATCCCCAGGAAGGAGAGGGTTCTTTAGGAGGTAAGAAGGATGATGATCATTCCAAGAAAGGACATGGAGGTAATGGTGATCCACCACCCCCATCGTCACCTCCTTCCTCTTCATCC
>APFE030474943.1:8191-48562 GCA_000404065.3 Pinus taeda
CCTCGCCCCAAAGAACCCCCTGCAGAAACTGTGTCCAATCCCCGCACCCAAAATTGCCATCCCCTCAATTTGCCACCAAAAACCCTAAAAACCCCAAATCAACCCTTTTGATCAGTTTACTAGCCTAAAATCAGTGTTACCCTATTGTTCATCTCATCCATTGAAGATTTTACTGAGATTGACCGGAGAGAGCCTTCTCCTGCCCCGTAGGGCTAGCTACGAGGCTAAATGGTTTGATGTTGCCTTGAGGTTTGCCTTTTTCAGCCTGAGGTGAAATTTCAAGCGCTAACAGGAGGTACTCCAAACCCTAGGCTTGAGGGTTGTGGAGGAATGGGCACATAAGTATAGTTTGTGATATTAGAACCCAAGCATATGGGTGTCAAACCATGAGGCATTAGAGTGTTTTGACACATGGAGGTCTTAGAGAACCCTTAGAGGAGAAAGGGACAACAAAAATCACTCAAATACGCGGTGTCTATCATGAGATGTGAATTTTTCTATGTTGTTGATGGTTTTTGTGGCACATAGGTCATGTCGGCTTGGTGTATTGGTGTGCCACAAGACATGTTTGTTGACACCACATGAAAGTTATAAATAGGAATGAGGAGGAGCCTTATTCCTGATGCAATCATCACACTTGTTTCTCATATGAAACCAAGCAAAAGGAATTCAGGATTACAGGAATTTGGGCATGATTACAGGAATTCGTGATTACAAGAATTTGGGCATGATTGCAAGAATTTGCAATTACAAGAATTCATGATTACAGTAATTCACATGTGATTGAAGGAATTTGCAATTAAAGGAATTCACACATGATTATAGGAATTCGCGATCACAATAATTCGCGTGTGATTGTAGGAATTTGCAATTACAAGAATTTGCAGTGTGATTGCAGGAATTCATGATTGAAGCCAAAGAGAAGTCTCGCTCATATCCAAAGTGTTTTGGACAACAAAAGTGACCGTCTTCAAGGAGGAAGGGTGTATAATTGGGGTCCTAGAAGAGGACATTTTGAGGAGCTTGTTAGCATCCAAGAGGAAGGGTGATCCTAGTGGTTGAATGCCCTAACCAATGAGCAGATGCTACAACATTGTATTGGACACTCATAGCCTGGTGGAGGGCAGTGTGAGAGTAAACCAAGTGTGGACAATGGATTGGGAATTTATGGTACATTGGAGGACAACGTGATAGTGCCCAAGTTGGATCGCAGTGTGCACCATCTTGATGGACTAAAGTGGTTGTTAGAGTGGAAGAAGATGATCTCAAGGGTCTCGTCAACTAGGAGAAGTTTGAGTAGCCCTAGACTTGCCTTGTGGAGAAGGACATCTACAACAGAAGATGGGCAGTCCTCCTAGCCCGTGTTCATTGTGGGAGAAGGACATCTTGCAATGATAGGTGGCAACCCTCCATGACCCTATATTAGTTTTCAATGGGGCAGCGTGGGAAGACTATATTGGGTTGAATTCCCTAAGTAGTTGAGGAGAAGCAGTGGGCAGTTGAGAATTGTACACAAACGGAGTTGTGAACAGCTCAACATGAGTATCATTGTGTTGTGCCCTTGATAGACTAACGCATAACTAGTGATCAAATTGGATAGCCAAGATTCAGTGGCCAGATGGACTTGGAGCATTGATAGAGGCAAATGCAATAGATTGGGAGTCGAAGGACTGGGCAGGTGTGTTAAGTGTACGACCGAGAGGAGCTGAGAGAGTGCGCCACAACCAGATGGTCAGAGGATCTTGATCAGGGCAGATTTATGGTCATCACAACAGACACCAAGCCCTAGTTGTTGTATTTCTTGTACTAATGGATATTTGAGGGTCATTATCCCTAGTAAGGGAGCCCTAAAATGTTGTATTATTCAGTTTGATTAATATAATGAAGTTGGGTTATTGTACAAAATTTGTAAAAATTTGTCTATATTTGTGCACATATGATTTACTATTGTTTATATTATGTTGTAATATGTTGAGGTACTTGGTTTGGTAGTGTTAGTGATTTAAGATTCTCTAGACACCAATATCTTTGAAAAACAACACTTAGGATCATCAAATCTTGTTTTGTAGATTGTATTCATTATAAAAGGAGGTATCCCCCTCTAATAGGATTGTAATTATTCGTTTGTTCTCATTTTTAAGGTAAAGGTTTGTTGAAAGAAGTTGTCAATGACGTCAAAGGTTGTCCAAATGAAAGAAAAAGTTACATATTTAAATATCATATTTCGAAACATTGTTTTCGGATTTTTGATGTCCCATGTGGATACCCTATCTTTGAATGCATTTTTACTCAAGTTACCTAGATGGAATGGAAGCATAACATATATGGTTAGAAAGCTTATTCTGAGACCTTTGCAATGGTATATGGTATTCTCTGTAACTCCTCACAGTTGAGGAGAAATGATTTTTTAGATATTCATTATACATTTTGTCATCCGCATAGGCTAGTCCAACTAGTGGACAAGTTGCCCTAGTCTAGATCTTGAATGCGCTATAAATAGGTGCTTAAGGGGAATTTCATGTCTCTCGCTCAAGAAATTTTAGATTTGTTTAAACAAGAAAATAAAAGGAGGAGTCTTGAGGTTCATACCTCATGAACTAGAAGTGAAAAGGAGTTGATTTGGAGAGACTTTCTGGGGAATGATTTTGGCACATTTTTGAAGGGTTTTTGTCTCATTTTGGAAAGATTTTTTGGCTTATTTTGGAAGGATTTGTGGCGCACTTTTTGAAGGTTTATAGTCTTTGTTAGAAGGTTGATTGCAAACATGTTCTTGAGGTTCAAATTCTATTCCATTTGAAGATTGAATTTTAGATTTGTGTAGAAGGTTGAATTCTAGTGTGGAAGGCTAAGTTTTAGGCTTGTTCTGAGAGCAATGATTTGTCCCTGTTGAGGCCAAATTTTGGGATCAAAGTTTCGGTACAAAGAGGTATGAACTTGGGCATGTTTTGGGGGTCATATTTTGGTGTGTTTGAAGGCGAATTTCAAGTTTGTTTTGAATATCTAAAAATGTTCTTAGTTGAGGAGGTCAGACCTTGTGGAGGAGGCAGAGTTTTAGAAGTCAAGTTCTGATTATTTGAGGGTTGATTTTAGGTGCATTAAAGTCTAATTTTTTTGGGTCCTATTAAGGTTGAGTTAGATTGATAAGGAGTCCAAGTTCAAGGATCATTTGTTGACAGATGTTTTTTTTACTAAGGAGGTCATGTTTGGGAAATCAAGTGATTGTGTGAAGGACAGAGGAGTAGCTTCTAGGAGGGCAAACTATTTTTGAAATATTAACTCTTGTACAAGATTTGGTATTGATAAACCAGGGATTTTGTGCTTCCTTTCAGTTGGTGTTTGTTGAGACTTCTAGCTTGGAAGGTACTCCAAACCCTAGGCTAGAGGGTTAAGGAGGAACTGACACCACAAAACCTCTTATGGGTTAAGAACCCATGCATGGGGGTTTTATATCGAAAGGAGTTGGGCCAAAACCAAGGAGGATTCTGATGAATTTGCACATGAAGATGAAAGAGGCACTAGCAAATATAAAGGTAAGCTTTCGTTAAATGTTTTGAATATGGTAGAATTGGTCATTATGCTTTTAAATGTGCTTTTGCAAAGGGGTGAGATAGTGATGAAGAAGAAAGTTATAAGAAAGAAAAGAAATATCAGAAAATAAACAAAAGAAAGAAAAAGAGTAAATTCTTCAAGAACAAAAGTCTCTATTCAAGAGAAGATGATAGATAATTTGGTGAAGATGGTAATAGTGACCATGATTCCGATAGAGTGCTCTTCATGGCATTAGATATTCATAATGAAACTCCTAAAATCTATGAAGTCAATGATGAAGAAGAAGAATGAGAAGTGGATCTTGAGGAAAAATTGATTAGTACCTTAAGTGATCTTAGAAGAACAGTGAAGAAAAATATCATACTCAAGGAAGAGGTAAGAAAATAAAAGAAGGTTTAAAAATTCCAACAGGGACTCTAAAGAGACCAAGCAGACTATCATAAATCTGAAATTACAATTAGAAGAAGCATGAGTGATTGAAGAAACTCTCAAGAGATGGTTGGAAGAGAAGGAGAGAATAAATAGGAATCTCGAAGATGAGATAGTCTCCTTGAGGAAGGGAATACATAAGAAGGATATCTAATAGAATTTGACAATAGTACCAAAATACTAGATGAAATCATCAACAACCAGAAACCATCCAATGACAAGTTTGTACTAGGATATAAACAAATTAATATTGATAAAGGTTCAAGCTCTATGATGACAAGAACTGGATTAAGGCAAGGAAGTTATGCTAGTGCACTAAGGGTCCAAATAAGAAGGAAGAATACAAGTTGCTAAAGGAGGACATACAACAACCAGCAATGAAAAAGATTCAAGAAGAAGACCATGGCTTTAGAAGGACAACACCTTCAAGAGGACCACCTACACTTAGGTACCAAGATGTTTTTCTTGGAGAATGTTATTATTGTAATAATTTTGGGCATAAGCCTATAAAATACAAAGCCTATGCAATGGGTAGAAATACAGAAATAACTATGAAAATTCCAAGAATTACTATGAAGGAAGTTGTGGTAAAAACCTTGTGAGGTTTTTAACATAAACTATAATATTTTTGACACTCTTAGTTATGAAACTAAATGTTACAAATTCAACAAATTTGGACACATAACCAGAAATTGTAGAAGCCTTTTGATAGTTCCTTCGAGGGAAACAAGGCAGGTTCTTGTCCATTGTATGGGGGACAAACCAAGAACTCGGAAAAAGAAGCAGGAAGATTTTGAGGTTGAGGAATGCGGGCTTTCTTTACGAGTCCAAAGCAGAAGAAGTCAATGGTATATTGATAGTGGATTCTCAATGCATATGAATGGAGACAATAATAGATTTTTAACATTGAAGTTAGAAAGAAAAAAATATTTGTCACTTTTGGGAATGATAACTTTGCCAAAATTATAGGGAAAGGCACAATTGGCCTTGGAAGCAAAGATGCATCAACAAAATGTTTGAAGCATCATTTGCTATGTGTAAGCCAAATGTGTAATCAAGGAAACACAATTTTATTCAATTCAAAAGAATGTGAAAGAAGGAAAGAAGGATTAGGGAAATTGGTTGCAACATCAATAAATAAAGAACTCAAAACAACATATACATCCTAAATGAGATTGGAAAGGAAAGATGCACTTAGGAAAGGAAGATGAGAGTTGGCTTTGGCATAGGAGATTGGGGCATATACACTTTGATAATCTTGTCAAGATAAGTAAGAAGGAAATTCTAAGGACATGTTTGAAAATACAAAGCCTTCAAATACTATGTGCAGGTATTGTCAGAATGGAAAATAAACAAGAGTTGAGTTCAAAACTAAGGGACATTCCATGACAAAACAACTGGAACTCGTACATATTGACTTATGTTGGCTAACAAGAACAAAAGAAGTAGATGGCAAACGATACTTCATGTTGCTTGTTGATGACTATACAAGGATGGCCTAGGCTTGTTTACTTAAAAGCAAGTTAGAAGGTTCTGAAAATTTTAGAATATTAAAGGAACTTGTTGAAAATGAAACCGATTTAAAAATCAAATGCTTGAGATAAGTGTTTATTTGGAAATATAGCACATTAGCATTAGGTGATTTCTCTTAGTGACTGATTGTGAATGTGTTTTACTTCTTTAGATTATGATCTTCTTCTTGTTAGATTATTAATGTTATTCTTCATCAAACAGTAATCAATGCATGAACATAAATAGATAAGAGACACAAAATGTAGGTTATCAGCCAGGGCCAAAACCTCTCAATATTTGAGAGGAAAACCTGCAAAAATTCTTCTTATAGAGATTCCAATTGATGAATTCCAAGACCAAGACCCTTGAAGTATTATCCACTCGAAGACCAAGACACTAGTTCTCTTAACTGTCTTCTCTTCCTCTTTACTCCCCTCTCGCCTCGACATAGTTATCATCAAGACCTTATCATTGTTTCCACGCCAACTTCTCGTTGTCATATTCTTACTTCTATAAAGGCCATCCTTCGAACTATGATAGATCCATTAGCTCTAATTGTAATGGCATCCTTCTTGCAGTGATCACATTAACCCTTTAACACTGTAGAGGCACATGGCTTACAATAATGTAATAACACTGAATTTGTGGTCTTTAATATGGTACTGATTTGAGGCTTCCTCCATAGCATTGAAACTCTCTCACAACAATCTGAAATGACTGTAATCCGAACATTATATATATCCTTGCTTGTGAATGTGTCTCTGAAATCCAAACCCATTACAACAGTCTTCTATTTGAATCTGAATTTGTCATTGTTCTTGCTTACCCGAAGATCTCAGAGGAATCTGCATTGTTGACTGTAATTTACCATCAGAACATCATAGAAGAATTTGAACTCTGAAATGTGTCAATGCGGATACCCTACACATCTATATATAGTAGTTTGTCCATATATATAAGCTGAAATGTCTTCAACAAAGGGATGTCTCTAATTTGAAGCTGGCATGAGATCTTTGCCTCATCTTGAAGCCGACATGAGAAGGAGAGCTAGTGCTTGTCGTTGGAAGGATTTATAAACTTACATACATTTGACACATGCCCAAGAAGGGTTGCTCCATTCATGACATTGACTGTTAATCCAAGGCTCTCAATGGGAACCATCTAGTAAAAACTCTTGCTCATGAAAAACATGAAGAAAGGCATTACAAAAATAATTTTATTCTCTTCTTTTCATCCAGTACAAAGATCATAATTACATGTCATTGTGAAGACCGAACCTAGTTACATTTTTCAACACTCCCTCTTAACTAGGGAGGTATTCATAATGGTACTTGGTCATTCTCACTCTGAAGAATTTCTTAAAAGAAGAATCAGATTGGTAACCCAAATGTCTAGCATCATATCAACCAATATTGTCACATAGCAAGGCTTTGACTAAAAACTCTATCCACATGATCAGAGCACAATGTTGGTGATACCAATTATTCATAGACACCATAATCATTGTCTCTCAAGGTACATGCTCCACCTGGGTTTTCACAGAGTATGAACTACTTTGGACTATTCTTATCTTGGATAGTCAATCCTCAAAGAATATCGGTCCACGAATACTCTTATCTTGGATGCCCTATCTCATCCTCAAAGAGTATTGAATGCTAGATGATTACCCAGTCCTCCATTTTTTCTTCCCAAGTGAAGACCAAAATGATGTGTCTATCTCTCCCTCTCAAACATGGAGGAAATATCAATTCCAACAATGAAATGTACTCATTCCTACAGAAGGAATGTACCTAAGCTCGCTCTTGGCGTAGGAATTTCCAAGTTTCTTCCAAGTAATAAACCCGTTTTTAGGGTCCCTCTTAATTAGGGACCTACATCATCTCCTCAACCAATTTCTTGAAGAGCTCCTTCCTTCGATGTCATGAATTACTTTTTCAATGAGTCTTCATATTTTGTGGCTTCTTGATAGGGCACATACCATCCATCACTTTCATTCATGGGTCAGTCATGTCATTCTTCCTTTCAGCAAAAAGTAATCCATTAGTCTTCATCTGGCCTTGCTTCATTCCATACTTCCTTATTCATGCCATATTTTCCGGAAGGATCCTATATCCTTCTATATGGTCCTCTTGGAAGTCATCCACAATTCTTCCCTTTGGCAATCCTACATAAGCCCATCCAAATATTTATTCAAAAATAAGAAATGAACACTTAAATAAAAATTGACTTTGTAATGGTATTTCATCATGACATCTTCTAGTTTGCATCAACATCTTGCATACATGTTGACATATCTCCCAAAGATGTCCATTGTCAAGAATCTCCCTCTTTTTCAGACTTCCATCAGAGTCTTCATATATTTTCGGGAGATTTCCTAGTCAAATATTCTTGGTCTTTTGGATGTTGATTGCTTTCACCATGATTGCATTATCTCACGATCTCTTCCTTCCTTTCTTCACACATTTCATTTTATTCTTGGGAGCTTTCAATCAGAGTTCCCCAATTGTAGTTAACCATCTCATACTTCATATGAGGACATATTATGTTGATTTAATCTAGTGTGACCCATGCCTTCCAACAACCTTCCATAGGAGGAGATTCCTTTCCTTTGATCATGCTTCTCAAGATCCAGCAGTGATCCATGTTACCTGCAACCATACAACATGACTTTATAATATTTAATACAAGCATACATACCTCATTTACATTTAGGTCATCTAGGCTTCTTTCAGTAACTTCCTTGATTGAAAAGAGATTTAACCCCTTGATCTGCTTCGTTTCTTATGTCATCATACCATCATCCCATGAATTCCACCAGGTTGAGTTCCTGATGAAACAGTTGCTTCCACTCTAGATTGGTGAACCTTCCGATGAAGATTCCATCAATGGGTCTTGAGGATCTTGCATATCCTTATCAAGCAGATCTTTACCTTTTGATGTATTATGAGCCTTGTCCTAGATTACTTCTTCCTTTCCTTTAGTTTCCAGTTAGGTTCTCAAGAG
Source organism: Pinus taeda (assembly GCA_000404065.3). NCBI lineage: Eukaryota > Viridiplantae > Streptophyta > Pinopsida > Pinales > Pinaceae > Pinus > Pinus taeda. The sequence goes on from APFE030474943.1 coordinate 16,685, forward strand.
CTATATCCTTCATAGTTGACTCTCATACATCCTTCATGTTTCCTATGGGGATGTCACAAGCTCTTACTTCTAAATTTCTAATGCTTTTCCTCTTTCTTGGACCTCCTTTCAGTTTTCTCCACTTCTCCCATGAAATGGAATTCTTCTCTATATTTCTTGTTATTGCCCTACTTGAGTTTAGGACAATCTTTCATGTAATGCTCATAGCATTGAATCATAGCTATGTTATTCTTTCCTTTCAACAAAATGTTTGAATCCTTTCATTTGATCCTTCAACACTCTTGCCCTCAACCTGTCATCTCCTATCTTGCATAGAAACCACAAGTTGTTGAATGGGATAGATTTTTTATCCTCACAGACATTTGCTACCTTGTTCATCAATCAGTGCATTTAGAACAATGAAGATTATTTGAAATGCTGAAAATCTCAAAACCTAAGAATACGATATGTGAATCTTGTCGGCACGACAAACAGACAAAAGCTGAGTTCAAGACAAAGGAACATTTTGCGTCATGTCCATTGGAATTAATACATACATATCTATGTGGTCCTACAAGAACAAAAGGTTTATATGGTGAATTATACTTTATGTTAATGATAGATGATTACACCAAAATGACAGTCGTCAATTTCTTGAAGAAAAAGTCTGAGGCATTCGAACGTTTCAAAAGCTACAAGGAATTGGTTGAAAATGAAACCGATTTGAAGATCAAATGTCTAAGATCAGATAATGGTGGAGAATTCACATCCAAAGCATTTCAACAACACTATGATGAACATGGAATAAAAGGGGGATTCTCAACAGCCAGAACACCACAACAGAATGGAGTCGCTGAAAGAAAAAATAGAACCATACAGGAAATGGCTAGAACCATGTTAAAAGACTCAAACTTAGACGATAAATTTTGGGTTCAAGCAATTGATATTGCCGTATTCATTATCAGAGGCCTGCTCAGGAATAATTATAACATGACTCCATATGAACTATGGAAAGGAAGACCAGCTAATGTCAAATACTTCAAAATATTTGGAAGTAAATGCTACATCGAAAGAGAAGACCAAAAATTGGGCAAGTTCGATTCCTGTATTGAAAAAGGTATTTTCGTTGGTTATTTGTGCAAACGAAAGGCTTATAGATGCTACAATCTGAGGAAAAAACAAATAGGTGAAAGTATAAATGTTACTCTTGATGAACACTGTGTTCTAAAGGATAAAAATGAGATGGTCTCTTCAAGTAAATCTGAGGGGCTTGAGGTAGAATCTGTGAAGGATGAAGAAGAAGCTCTAGAACAAGACCAATCAAATAAGGGAACACTAGTCAACCAAGAAGAAATAAGAAATGATTAGTAGGATGTACAAGAAGTTTCTCCAAAAGGTTCAAAAGAATGGTATCAGAAGAATCATCCGTCAAATCAGATCATCAGAAACATAAATGAAGGAATTGGAATCAGAAGAAGTCAAAAACTTTGTTCATCACAACAAGGTTGTATTTCTCTTTTAGTGACTTTTGAGCCTAGAAATTTTGAGGAAGCTTGTAAAAATGAACACTGGGTAGCAGTTATGAATGAAGAACGACACTTGGGAATTGGTTCCACGACCACAGGATAAAAATGTTATTGGAATTAAATGGGTCTTCAGAAACAAATTGAATGAGGACATATAGGTTACCAGGAATAAAACAAGATTAATCTACAAAGGATATGCACAAGTTGAAGGAATCGATTTTGAAGAAACATTTGCTCTCGCTTCTAGAATGGAAGCTATCCGGATATTTCTCACTTATGCATGCTCGAGAAAAATCAAGGTGTACCAAATGGATGTTATGTCAGCCTTTTTAAATGGTGAATTGGAAAAAGAAGTTTACATTGAACAACCCGAAGGTTTTCTGCTCACTAACAAAGAAAACTACATTTGCATATTAAAGAAGGCACTATATGGACTGAAGCAAGCTCCTAGGGCTTGGTATGCTCGTCTTAATAGGTATCTACATCAACAAACATTCAATAAAGGAAGCGCTGACAACAATATCTATGTGAAAGTGGATCAAGATAACCTAATGATTATTGAGGTATATGTGGATGATATAATCTTTGGAAGCAATGATGACAGATTAAGTAAATACTTTTCCACAAAAATGCAAAGTGAGTTTGAAATGTATATGCTTGGTGAGCTGACGTACTTTTTGGGGCTTCAGATTTCTCAACAAGATAAAGGAATATTCATATATCAAACCAAGTACATCAAGGAAATGCTCAAAAAATTCCAGATGGAAGATCGCAAGCCAATCCTTACCCCCATGATAACAGATTGCAAGTTAAGCTTGCAAGATTGGTCAAAGGATGTAGACCAAAGGTTGTATAAATCCATGATTGGTAGTCTCCTATATGTGACAGACCCCCGACCTGATGTGATGCAGGCAGTTGGACAAGTAGCAATATTCCAAGCAGCACCAAAATAATATCATATTATTGTCGTCAAAAGAATTTTTCGGTATCTTAAGGGCACAATGGAATATGGTCTATGGTATCCCAAAGGAAATGACCTGGTTATCCAAGCTTATACAGATGTAGATTGGGCAGGAAGTGTTGATGATCATAAGAGTATCAGTGGAGCAACATTCTATCTAGGTAGTTGTCTTGTTTCATGGTTAAGTAAAAATCATTCTTCAATCTCGTTATCCACAGCAGAAGCAGAATATGTTGCGGCGACAACTTGTTGTACTCAAGTTCTCTGGATGAAGAAAACTTTGCAAGATCTTTAGGTCAAGTTTGATGAGCCTTTTCCCATGTTTTTTTATAACACCAGTGCCATCATTATCTCCAAGAATCATGTGATGCATTCTAAAACGAAGCACATTCCGATTAAATATCATTTCGTTCGAGAGCAGGTCGCCGAAAAGAATATCAAGCTTGAATATGTTTGCACAAAGGAACAAATTGTTGACATCTTTACCAAACCATTACCTCGTGAAGCATTTGAGTATCTTCGCCAAAATCTTGGTATTCTCCCAAGTTTTCATTAGACTCTTTCTCTTATCTACTCGAGTAGAAAGGGGGAGTTGAGGTGTGTATAGGTTTGCAGGATGGTTGTTTGTCAGGGGGAGTTACCCTTTGCCATTGATGACAAAGGGGGAGAGAAGGTAGTAGGAAGAGGTGTCATGACCGTAGGGGGAGTACTTGTGTTACCATCAATGCCAAAGGGGGAGATTGTTGGTCATTAGTTGTCATTGATGTCAACCCAAGCAGTACCAAGGGATACCCTGATCTTGCATGGGCATTTTGACTTGAAAACTCATCATGTTGAGTCAAGGATATTCTAGATAGATTTTACTCGTCGAGATGTTTCCATTGATATATGGTATGCCTCCTAGTTCTTCACGGTTTAAGAGTTATTTGCGTTTGAAATCGGAAACCCCCATTAGTGGGCTAAAACCCCAAGGGTAGAGACATGACAACTTATTCACCAATGGTTGTCAATATATGGCAAGGTTTCTCACCGTAATCTCACCTCGTATAAGTTGAATAACTTGAAAATCCAAAGACAATAAATCAATCATTGACTTAATACACTCATATGTCACCTACAAAACACACCAAAGAGGGTTAGTGTACAGATTCCTTAGAGCTTAAAACATTTTATCAATAACTATTAAATTAAATTAATTTTATTAAAAAAATAGAAAATTAAAATGTGTCCTCTCCAACATTCACTTAATGAAGCCATCTTCGAAACACTATAACACATTCTAAACACAGTCAACATGTAATTCGTTTGCTTAAGGCTTAAGGTGATATATTATTTAGTAAAATAAATAAATAAAAATTTAACTCCAACGTAAAAATTAAAACATCAAGTTCATTTTTCCTCCAACAATCATTATTGAAAGCCACCTCTATTCATACATATTATTTATAAAGGAAACTTTGATATATCCTAATGTATCGAATGTAACGAATGATCTTGTGAAAAGGGCTCTCAAAATTTTCATCTATCCTTCGGTGGTCAACGCAAAAAATTTAGAGGGTTAGGGATCAATTTTATTTGTGTTTGGTGATTCGTTGGGCAAGCGTATGATTGTTCTTTTGTAGCGCATGACTGATATGTAGTGTGAGAAATTATGGGATATGAAGCATTGGTAGCATAACTTATGTGGCAACGAGAGTGTTTTATGAGGTAGTAAATTGTGGCTGCGTAACGATTTTATCTTCGTGATGCTGGTTGTGGCAGCATGTCATTTATGAGGCCCTCTAAGGCTTAGTGTGTGGAAAAACGTGGTCTAGTGTTGAAATGAGCTAGCGAAGGATGATCATCCAGGGCACTTATCTCTAACACAATCTCTCTTTCATATGACCATATATCCCTACAATTAGGGCATAAAAATACATGTGAAGACCTAGTTGTATTTGCCTACATTAAATCTCTTATTACAACTCATAATTGACATGTTTTGAAATTCGTTGGAGGCGTAGATTAAGACTGACAACGATTATCTGAACAACAATCAAAGCAAGTAAGATAGTGCCCCTATACCAAGATTTTTGCGACAATGTTAAGCCCTCATTAAGGTCTCCCTGCAATCAGTTACAAGAGGATAATTGTAAAGGATATCTTGGTCAAGATTGTCAAAGATCTTGCCACAACAAGGTAGTTTAGTTAGTTCACATGGTGTTGAAATCAGATAGGCCCATAACCCATATAAAGTTGCCCAAGGATTCTAAACTATATTATTGAATAATAATGAAGTATGTAAATATGTCAAGGTTTCTAGAACTATGATGATTGTCTAGTATATGTATTGAAGGTGTATGTACAATCTACTAGGTTTATGTAAGGTTGTGTCTAGACGGATAGTTTGTGTCACTTGTTAAGTCATAGATGATAGGATTGTCATAGTTGTGTTATAGTATGCATTCAAAGATCCCTACAGCAAGGACCACACATCAATAGTCAAGGGTAAGTTTGCTACAACAAGGTATGTATAATTAGTGTTCGTATTTGAATTTTGAATATCATCTCTGACATATCTTTTTGTGGGACAACATAAGTATATTGTTCTGTATTTGTTTGGGTCTTGCTTCTTAATGCAGGTGTAGGAAAGAGGACACTTTAGAACAACTCGAACACATACTAGAAGGACGTGCAGAGCCAAAATACCATTACTTGAAGCAAGCACAACAATACCTCAGCAGCTGCAAGTGATCCAAGAAGCAGTATCAAGTCAAGTGTCAGGTCTTGTCAAAAGTCAGTGTTGTAAAAGATCATCATTGTAAATTTGTAAACGAATCATCATTGAAAGAATCATTATTGTAAAATAGTCAATTTGCCTAGGGTGAAAGAGGCATTGTTGGGAGGTATATGAGTCATTGTTGGGATGATGTCATGGTTGGGTTGAGGTGATAGTGTGATTGGTGTTCATTCAAGTACAAGAAAATCATTGTAAATCATATTTTATCGTGGATCATTGTCCCTGGTATAGGAGTCCACACTCTTGTCTCATTTTTGGTCATTATAGGGTGGCAGGGAGGTGTTAGGCTGGTGCATGAAGTCACGTACAGGTTGGAGCCTGTGAACACTTCAGGGTGGTAGGTTGGTCTAGGATGTTGGGGCATCCATTCAGTTGACTACTGAAGAAACCAGGGTGTTGGGGCGTCCTTCCAGTGGGAGCTGGAGAAGAATGATTTTCTAGAATTCTAGGAAGTTGTAACTTTCATTTCAGTTGGGGCTGGAGATTAAAGAATTTATTAGAAAAGCATTCGGTGGTTTTTGACCTGGAGGGGGTTTTCCACCTAAAATTATTGTGCCTATTGTCTTCTATTGTTTACTTTTTTTACTGCATAAACATTAATAATAATTGAAGATTAACTAATGCTCTGAAATATTTAAAAAGTGCTAATTGCTAAGGAATATTGATTCACACCCTCTCCCTCCCCCCGCCCTCCCTTTGTATTTCCAACATCTTAGTGGCCAAAATTTAGGGCATATTTCCCTATAGGTGGAGATGTGGGAAACATTAAAGCCTCGTCATTACCTTGGTTGATTCTTTGGTTGCTAGAATATTTTGCATACTCTTTCGAGATGTCGCCCCAATACTCGTCAAAGGATATCTCTGCAAGGCCCAGTGGCTGTGAGGGAAGAAAAGACGTATAGGTCTTGTAGGATTTTTATCATTCACAAAACAAACAAAAACCCTTTTTTGATTGATTGATCACATAGTATAACTTGATGGAAAAATAACCATTTATTTTTCACTTTGTTTTATGTATGAAATTCAATTTCTTTGATACATATCATCCTCTCACCCATTAGTAGCATTTATTGACATCATAGGGGACACCACGACACCCCGCTACTCTGGGCACTTCCAAAACCTCCTCCCATTACCGAGAGGTGTGCTAGATCTCTCTCCATTTAGGCGAAGAAGACATCATACAACCACTGTCATTGGTTCATATTTCATGAGATAAAATTTGATTGGGACTCCCCCCGCTCAACATACTCCATTCACTACCCCGTGAGGGAGTCCCCACAATAGCCCTTTGGGGAACCCACTCACTAACCCTTTGGGGAATCCACACATTACCCCTCTAGGGAGCCAATCTCGCACAACCCTGCAGGGCACTTGTTTACACCGCTGTTCAAAACCGTTTTGCAATGGCAAACAAAGGCCCATTTCTAGCCTCCTTATATATCCCAGATCTAAGCAAGCTGACTAATGACCCCGTTGCTCATAATCATAATTGGCCCCTTATGCCCACCAAGTTACCTTCAGATGTACCAAAATTCGAGGGAAAACAAGGGGAAGATCCAGGAAACAATATAATGACCTTTCATCTATGGATCTGATCTAACAACATCATAGATAACTTAGTTCATCTGTGACTTTTTCAACGCATCCTCACTGGGCCTAGGACAAAATGGTACATAAGTTAAGCCTCTCATTCCCATGCACCTTTTGACTCTATAGCTAGGTCATTTCTCCATTTTTTCCAACTCCCAAAACATCAAGGCACTGGCTTAGAGCTACTCACCCATTTCCTGTAGACGTCTTCGTACATATCTTAGACCATTTCCATGAATGGAGGAAAAGTCGTAGCCTGTGCAAGGTACAAGTAGACGAGGACCTTATCCTTGACTTATTTTTGAAATCTCAAAATACATGGCTAACACATTCCAAAAAAATGAGGAAGAGGCTATGAGTAAAGCTCAACAATTTGAGCTAATTTATACTCTGTCTTGGTACCTCTATTAGGTGTTGTGGATATATTGGTTAGCACCATAGCTCAAAATCAACCCATAAACACTTTCCAGCAAGCTGGAAACACGTACCATGGCCCAAATAATTATCATCCATATAGTACCCAACTCGCAGTACAATCATCATCCAACATGGGATATTATCGCAATCAATCTGCAACCCCGCAAAACCTTGTTATGTAGAAGGGCCAGTGTCTGGTCACGCAAGGGAGTCAACATCCTCCAACATAAAGTGACTAGTACCCCCCACACATGGCACAGGAAATTTCCACCTCCCATAGTACCTACACCAACCTGGGGCAAGGGGATCCATACTTCCCTTTTACATCATCCCAACATAATCCCCCACCCCCAACACAGCCTAATGTTGGGGTTAATTTTGTACAACCTTCTTTCCCACAACAACAGTCTTTTGAATAGCCAAATATGGCCTAATCACAAAATGCCAACAAAAAGAAAGGAAAGAACAAACCCAAGGGGGAACCTGGGCAGGGGGGAAACAAGCAGCAGCAACCTTCATGGCCACCAACCAGGGGCAACCCCCTTGACCAGAACCAAAACCAAGGCCAAAGCAAAAACAAATCACAATATCAGAACAAGAACTCTATTCTAAGGACTAATCATGATTGTGCTATTTGTGTGGAATATGGCCATTACACCCATCATTACCCTCAACTTCCAAAGTTGAAAAGGAGGAAAGATACAAGGGGGCAAGGCGGGCCTCACTAACAACCGGTTTATATGCAAGACCCCTTCTCCCATTAGGGAGTAGTGAATACCCAACATGAAACCCCCCAACAACAATATCAGAATCTCCTAGGAGGGAATCCCATGGATACCATCAATCGTGATATCCACATGGCACGAGAAGAAGTTCTCCTGCAAACACGAAACATGGACTATGGAACCCCTTCGAAAACCAACCCTTAAACAATAACCATGACTACAACTATAGCACTTGCAACACCTTTGACGATCCCTCGACCTTTTGTTTAAACCATCCCACGCACGGTCGAAGGGCCCCTACGTTGAACTAGACATAACTCAAAGGATACTCATAGCTACATCATAGTTGATGACTTAGCCCAATCCCCATCGGCCATGTCAACACTGGAAGTTTTACAAACTTTCCCAAGTCAACAAAAATCCCTTCTTTTTGTGTTAGGAACCATTAACCCATTCGATTCTCATATGATGGTGTTTGACTTGGATAATGCTACCCGATGCCTTCCGTCGATAGTTGCCTTCCAAATTTTGGTCACCATTCGGAATATCAACATCCATTGTTGCATTATTGACGATGGGGCATCTACTTGCATCATGTCAAAGACATTTTGGCAGAAGTTGGGTTCTCCTAAACTAAAACCATCATCCTTCACACTTAGAGCATATGACGGGCGCCCATCCGCCCCCGTTGGCCATTTTTAGGACGTATTGGTGGAACTTTCTAGCAAAACCGTGCTCATCGACATAGAAGTCCTTGATGCCCAACTTGATTACAACATCTTGCTAGGCCGCAACTACGTGTATGTTATGACTACGGTGGCATCTTTTGTATTTTGTATCATGATGTTCCCCCATGATGGGAAAATATTTAAGATTGATCAACTCACACACTACGAGAAAAAGACCACAAATGCTCCTGACGGGGTGTTACCTTTCATACAATCCCACATAGAGTTGATTACCACTTTTATGGAAATGGCCCCAAGAATGTTCAATCCATCATCATTGCTTGGCACATACTCGAGAGACCCACCTCTAATCGAGGCTCTCCCTCTGACCCTAGAGTGTGTGAAGAGCTTGTTAAACACACCCCAATCCCAAGAACCACTTATCGACACCCCTAGTGGTGTGGTTACTGACTCAATGTTCCTACCCTACACTATCACTCAGACACCCTTCTTATACCCTCCACCTGGTTTTATCTCACACCAAGTCATGGCAACACTTACGTTGTCGAATATGGCTCTTGTGATACCTATATGGTATCTAGCCCCATGGGCCATGTTTACGCACCCAAACATCACCTCAATGGGAATCATTCATATAGATCCCCCTCGGGAAACCACCCCAAATCGAGTTATGCCATTTTTAATACCAGTAGTTTCCAGCAAGAGGGATAAGCAAAACGGCAAGAAGGTGGAAACCAAAAAATCTTCCTCACTTAGGGTACCACCACCCTATGCCTTATGCGAAGTAGTAGGACACCTCACCAAATTGTGCCCAAAGTTAGAAGAGTTAAAATCCCTTCTTCATTCCCAACATCTCCAGTAGCCCAACCTCACCCCTCAAGAGGAAAGGCCACCCCAACGTGAAATAAGGCATTATGCACTAACCATGCATGCAATATATGCATAGAATACGAATATTACCCTCACCATTGTCCCAGAATTCCTCATTATCGAGATGCATTAGGAGCCCTTTCTCAAACCAATATTGCGACCCAATCACTTCCCGCCACATCAGTAATCGATGATGGTTCCAAAACCATTTTTGTGTCTTTGAGGAAGAAGCTCCATCCTCGTATTCATCTTATACCCATGGTCACAAAATCTCCCACCATACAAGGAGGCAACCAACATTAGTGAAACCTCAACCTACCTCCATATGCGCCTTATCTAATGAACCTGGACATATGATTAACCAGTGTCCCAATTTGCAAGAACTTAAGAAATGGTACCAAGTCCATCAAGTTGTCCCTAGAAACCAACTCGGGTGCAAACACAATAGCTACTGCATTTGTACGCGGAACCGTCATACTCGATTTTTCCCAACCCTTCCCCGATTTCGTGACGTATTGTTTTGTCTGCTCTAATATAATGATGGGACCTCAACATCTTTCCAAGAAAATACCCAACTGTAGAACAAGCCATGGTATGCACCCCTCAATAGGTCCTGAACAAATCCATCATTGGCATCTACGTAAGACACTGCAGCACAAACCATATATCACGTTAGTACCAACGACTACACTCAAGAACCCATAAGAGAAATATTACCACCACCGAGAGCTGATGACACACAACACCATATACAATTCATTTCCTCGACTGTAGGAACCTTGATCCATGTTGTTTTCTCATCATTTTTTGGTGTCGATACTGCCACATCTACCACCAAGGTAGTGTCATCCCCGACTGTGGAGATCCATGGAATATGCGCATTATCAACATCACTAGGTTCTACAGCGACGACCACAGAGTTGTTTTCTTATTCGTCAACCAACACTGCTATATCCCAATCCCATCCTCATGACCTCCAACGATTTTTAACAACTGTAGGCCATATTTTTCACTCATATGAAGATATCCTGGAGGTCATGATGAAACCAAACTTCCCTTGGGACGTTATGCATCACCATTCTTTCTTCTTGTTATCACTTTGTAATTCCTTAAGGTTGTGAAAGAAACCCAGAGGTAACCACAAAACCACTTTTAAGCTTAGAAGCTAGCTCTTCTAAACTCAGAGAGGGATCTTTCTACTGGATTTAGATTTGTTGATTTTGGAGTTTTAGGCTAGATATTAGGTTCAGAGTTTGGTTTTTTGAAATGCTTGGTTGAAACTGCAAAGAAAGGCCACTGGGCAATGGAGTCAAGGTCTTAGGGTGATCGGATGCAAAAATATCAGAATATATTGAAACAAGGCAAGATAGGTATACTATTGGATCATTGAAGCTTTGTGGAGTGAGAGGGAGGAATAGATTCAGGTTTAATTAAACATAGAGCATTTTAACATGAATTTTATATTTAATCTCAGTTTGAAAACATATAAATTGCTTATAAGCCAGGACAGAGTGTGATTAAACAAGTTCAGTCCTTCATCTTCTTTTAAACAATTCAGATAAGAAAACATATGAAAACAGAGATATAACAAGTTTACAAAAGGAAATACATCACCAATTAGCCTGACACATGAATCCTGGAACAATCTTCTATATTAATGAAATGATCACTTTTAGCCCAATGAACAACTTTACATCAAAATGTGCTTTCTTGATACAAGTCCCAACCCTTTGTACTGCTTTATTACAATATATTTATAAACTTTCTGCTAAACTAATATCAAATTCCAAAAAATAACCAATTACAAAATAATCTCTAACAAATTCTGGGAATTTTTTTTTTTTTTCTAAATAATAAACTAAAGATAACATTAATCACTGGAAATCTGCAGGAAATATGGAACTGCTGGAAAATATTTAGCCTTTAAATCTGGATATTGTTTTTTAACTGTTGATCCTCTGCCTTGGAATTTGGTATATTCGGCCTTTAAATCTGGATATTGGTTTTTAACTGTTGATCCTCTGCCTTGGAATTTGGAAAGATTGAAGTTGTCTTCACAAAACCTGCTAAACCTGCTAGCTTCACTCTCAAACCTGATTAACTCTTCCACCTATATCAACTAGTTGTCCCTTTGAGTTCTATTTATGTCATTTTTTTGCCTTTCATAATATTTTGAATACTTCATTAATGTCACAAAATATTTGGGGAAAAATATATATTTTTTGAATTATATTTTCCAAATATTTTGATTAAACCTATAAATGGATTTCATAGTTAAAATTTCAACATATTTGTTTGAATGATTTAATAAACCATCTTGTTTTGAAATCTATGTGTTGTTTTTAAATATATGCTTTGTTTTGCCTTACCATGGATTTTAAAAACCATGTGTTGTTTTGCCTTCCCATGGATTTTTAAAAACCATGTGTTGTTTGCATGGTTGGTAAAGTATTTTTACTTTCCCCTTTTACTTTCACTTGTAACCTCATTAAATATCCTTACTTGTAAATTCCTTTCAACTGCCTGAATAAATTCATTTCACTTATACATGTAAATTCAATTCAAATTCATGTGTACTTGTAAATTTGTTTCACCTTAGCCTCATTTGCCTCAACCTCCCATCCGTAAACCCTTTTCATGAATGTATGAAATATTTCTTTTATATCTTTCCCACCATAACTTAAAAGTATTTCGGCCACAATTTAAATATGTCTGAAATTAACAAGAGGGTGACAACTGTAAATGGTGGCAAAGTGAAAAAGATTTTTTCTGACCCCCTCTTGGTTAAAATTCGGAGGGGTTGGGGGTTTGAAATATATCAATAACCATTGATTTAACTTTGCACATATCTCGAGGTATAAAATATTAAGGTGATTTAATAGTTGAGTGTGGGGTGGGGACACAATTTACTTTGACTTTATGGATTTGACTTGTGACTTGACAAATATATCAATAACCATTGATTTAATTTTGCACATATCTCGAGGTATATGTTGGTGTCCAAGTGTGAATAAACTATTCCACCCTTTCCATTCAAAGTAACATGCAAAGTATATGTAGAGGTAAGATTACAATCTAACACCTTTCCACATTAATTCATCAATGCGTGTGGGTACAATTTTCAAGGTAACACGCAAGGTATATGTAGGGGTAAGATTACAATCTAACATAAACCAAGGATTCACAGCTAAAGAATCAAAGCATCGTTGTAACAGTAATTAGAAATAAATTGCAAAACTTAAAAAGGCATCCACAACAATTAATTAAAGAGTTGTAACAATAATAAGAAATTAGCACACAACAACAGAAACAACACACATAAGAAAATACGTAGCACTTGATCAAAAGAGCAGGCCCAACTCTCTGATCAGGGTTGCGTTAAGTCACAGCTAAGAAGAGAACAACAAACTTGCTCGCATTCAATTAATATATAAGAAGCTGTTACAGTGTTTGTCACGGCTACCCTTCGCATAGGAATAAAACCCCCTTTTATACAAATACATGGGAAAGATATGTTCCCCAAATCTGACAACTAGTGCCCAAAACAATACAACTCTTAGAACAACAACTAATTGTCGAGAGGGAGAGAACAATAAAGATCCAAAGTAATCCTGGGAGCAGTTGAGAGTTGGTTATGTTGTTGCAACGTTGCCGAACAACTGTTGTAAATGCGGGACTATTGCTGCGACCTATGAATGCGATACTTGTTCACCAAAATTTGCGGAAATAGCAAAGTTTAGTAGTTCGCATAGGAAAATTCCCGTGACCTTACTTCAATTAAATATCCCAAGAGACGTTAGAAGCGAAGGTTACGTTGTAAGTTTATCACAATTCATGCATATCATTAGTGCAAAAAGGATGAAAGGATAGGTGAAAATGTAAGGAAAAGATAGGTAGATTTGGTGCCCAACATCTCCCCCCAACTAGTCTCCTGCATGTCCTCATGCAGCTCGCCGCTTTCACAGGTCTGCATTAGAATGACCGTGGTCAGAGTGGAGCTAAGTGAGATCATACTCATTTGTCATGTCTGTTCTTGGGGGCTTGTATCCTTCTATGAGAAGAAAATCCTTCCACCAATCATTTGGTATATTGTATGCTAGGGTATACTGCTCTGCTAGGAGCCAAATGGTGGGGAACCTGAACCAGAGTCCCATCCACTGGAACCTGCATGTTTGGATGTATGCTACATATCTCGGCCTCGTGCAAAATTTGGCGCCCCAAAAGGTTCCCTGTTCCGGACAGTTGTAGGTGACATCATCCACCTCTTCTGACAACTATCAAGGGCCTCATCTTGAAACATGACTATTTGTTTGACACAAAGGTCAATACACCACTTTTGTGTCCTCAACATCCATTCTTTATTTCCCTCAATCTCTAAAAAGGTGGTGTGCTTATAATACATAGTCATGGACCATTCGTGCTCCCCTCTTATCATAAGAGACTTCGTACTCTGATTCAATTCAAACGTATTAGAGGCCTTCTACCAATTTATCTGGTTGATATTATAGGAGGTAAGAGCCCTTAAATGAATGTCCCCCACATATGGGACTAGGTGAAACTCTTTGTCCATGCAGAAAAATTTCACACATCAAATGCTGGGTTATCAAGTCATGGGTTCTCAGGATACGGAGGAACTATACAGAATCCTTGATCTCGTGACTAACCTCCTTCTTAATACTTTCCAAACAGAAGTAAAGAAATTTCTCATGTAGGAACAAGGCATAACTTGAAGCAGGAGGACAACATGCCATTACCTGTTGTCCCAAGCTAAAAATCTATTCTTTGTCTATATTCAGTTCCAGCAATTGTCCTTCCAATCTTTCTACTTTGAGCTGCTGCTTTGCATACCTCAACCGTCATATGTCCACTCGTTCTATATACTCAAATATAGCCTGGGACGATTGTTCTTGGACCCTTTTCACCTCATTCTAGTAATGGGCCACGACAGATTTCCAATTTTGAATCTCGGTTGTTAAAGATAAGTCGCGACCTTCAAACAAATGTTCGATAGAATCCGTTTGGGTGGTAGCAGAGGTCGTAGGCACATCATCTATCTGTGTTGTTTCTTCGTCCACCGTAACCTTAGGCTTTTTACCCTGCTGTTTATACTTTCTTACCTGTTGCTTGAGTTGATGCACATGTCTTCTTAGAGTTTGAACATTTGTTTTCAACTGCATCATGTCTCTGAACTGTAGCTGATATTTCTTTTTAAGGGGCGGCCTCCTCTGCTCACACAATTCTATCCATTCTTGCTTAACAACCAATTCCTCTAGCCTTGCAGTTGGTCCAACAGGTGGTGGATTACTTGGAGGAGTATCCATTGGTCCATCTACCGACCTTTCCTTACTCGATTCCCCTTTCTCGTAAGCATTCGCTTCTTCCTCCTTAACAATTAATTCAGCTGGTCCAGAAGGTGGTGGATTACTCGAAGGAGTATCCACTGGTTCATCTACCGGGCTTCCCTTTCCTAGTTCCCCTTTCTCAGGAGCATTCGCCTCTTCCTCCCTTCTGAACTCCAGGACAATTGTCACCTGAACAACGCCTTCTTCATCCATTCGATGTTTTCATTCTCTTACAAGGTTTTCCTCCTCGATATGTTCTTCAGATTGGCCTTGCTGAGAATTAGTAGCCAACAAACTAGCAGTGGCTAATCCCTTTATCAAACCATCAAACTTCAAAATGGGAGGGACAACAACATCCTTTTCTGAGTGTCGGGGAGAACGAGACACTCTCGCTCCTCTTGGTATGGTGGCACAAAAAGGAGAATGGAAGATGTTCTCTTCTTGGTCTATACCGGTCCCGTCTGTTACCTCAAGTTTCTTCCCTTCATCAGCCACAATTCTACTTTGGTCTGAGACTCCTTCTTGTGTTTGCTCTTGTCCCGCGGTTGACACTGGTTCTTGTGTGACAGTGTCAACCTCAGGGCTCGTTCTTTCCAAATTTTCCGGGACCAGATGGGTTGGTGGTGGTTCTTATGTGGCACCACCACCCATATCCAACCCTTCCTGAACATGTGATGTTGGCATTGCTTCCCTTGCACTCCATTAATGAAAGTGGATTCTTGTATCACCATATCAATCCGATCCATCATGTCCATGATTCCTCCTCCATTGGTTCCATAGTCGAGGCTGGTTCTTGTGTAACAGCCTCGATAATAGCACTGATTGTCTCTTTTGTTTCAAACTTTTCTTGCTTCGGTTCTTCCTCTTCCATTGGCTTCATAGTCGAGGCTGGTTCTTGTGTAACAACCTCGATTGTAGCATTAACTATTTCTTCCACTACAAGCTCCTTTTCTTGCTTCGGTTCTTCTTCTTCTATTTCCATCTCTTCAGGCTCTTCTTTGTCTACATATTCTTCCTCTGCTGGTTCCTCCTCCATTCTCTCTGACTCTTCTTCTCTAGCAGTTATAGCAGCTGCTACTTCCTCTTCTGTTGATTCCTGAAATATCGCCCAAGGAATTTGAAATCGGGTCAATGCATGCGTGACCAATAATCGAACCAACCCATGATTGGTGATGACTGCTAAAATTTGTCGCGAACGCTAAGCAGACTGCGCCATCAATTGGAGGCTTTTCAGCAAAAACAAGGATATGTTCAAAGAAAAGAATTCTGCCTATGGAAATCGAAGACGAGCTAACACCTTGAAATGATACTTGAACACAGTGGTGAACCGTCCTTCGCAAGTTATGTATTTCATAACAAAGCTTGCTACATCGCCCCACAGATGTGAAAAAGAATTCCGGTCATACCCCCAACCTTTTTGAACGATGCTCTTGCCAGCCTCCAAAAATAATTCCAGGAAGTCTGAGAGGGAAGTTCTTCGTGAAAACCAGCTTTGTCCTTGCTGAGGCAATCCACTGACTTCTACATAACTTCCTCTGTGACAGGGATTTTTATCCCTCTGACTTGAGAGAAGTTCTCGTTCAAATTGAGTGCGAATTTCGTTGCAATCCCCTCATTGAATCCCTGTAACCTATTAAGGTAGACGTCCCAACCTACATTGACAAAAATCTACCACACCTCTCTATTGTTGCGGACCAGGATGGTATCCTTCGGCTCGTGACGCACAACCAACCCACCCATTGCTGTAGAAACAATAACAACACTTGGACGCAGTCGACTGTTGGGGACAATAACAACAACCAAATTAACAATGATGGTAACAACATGGTGGAACGCAGGGTAGAAGGCGGTGAAAGCGGTTGGTGATTTTTCGAAAAACGCAAAGGGTTATGGCAAATCATGGTAAGTGCGATGAAATAATTATGGTAATTAATTCGTATGAATTGGAAAAGACTGATTAGTTATTAACTGTACGTAATTCAAATTCCAATGCATCAAAATGGTTAAACGAAATGATGGGTTTACGGTGTACCGTTCACACAAGATTTAATAATGATATATGATATGTCATTATTGTGGTTTTTAAATACGTCGTCGTTCACTTATGACGACACCCCCCCAACTTAAATGTAGCGTTCACGGCACATAAATGTCTCGTCGATGGAATATTTTAATTGAATCCATAAAAGTCAATGAAGATGTACCTGGCGACCTCCTTGGTGGTGGAGTAACGACAGCGTAATTGGCGGAGTAACAACACCGACAGAGTAATAACATCCGACACTTAGAAAAAAATTCAGGAGTAACAGCACCGGTGGAGTAACAACATCTGAAACTTAGAAAACATTTCAAGAATAATAGTAGTAGCAAAGTAACAACAGCGGCGGAGTAACAACATCCGACACTTAGAAAAAAATTTAGGAGTAACAACAGTGGCGGAGTAACAACATCCGACATTTAGAAAAAGTTTCAGGAGTAACAACAATGGCAAAGTAATAACAGTGGCAGAGTAACAACAACGACAGAGTAACAACATCAACTATTAATTGGAAAATTTTGTCAGCTCCTTATCATCGGATTTTGATCGTACTTCCTACAAAAAGACAAACAAGTAAGTACTAACAACATATTATTATTATTAAGAAGAGAATGCAGAGGAAACATTCTATGCACCAACAACCATCAAACCAGATCTATCAGAGAGATGTTTGATGAAGGCATCCTTAGAAGTTAGATGGTGGTATAATTTCAGACAGTGTCCATTCACTAAGAAGGAAGCACGAGTATCATCTATTGTAACCAATCTGATTGTTCCATTGTCAAACACAGCGTCCACTTCATAGGGTCCCATCCAGCGAGTGTGAAGCTTCCCTTTAAAATCTTTAAAACGAGATTCATAGAGTAGTGCCCAATCTCCTTTATGAAACACCTTATTCTTGATAAATTTATCGTGCCATTTCATTCTCTGCTGTTGGATAGCAGTAATTTTTTGGACAACCACTAAATGAATTTCATCTAACTCATTTAAATGTTCCAGCCGGTGTTTCTGGGCCTCTAATAAATCCAATCCTACTACCAAAGTTGTTTTGAGCGTGCTGATCTCAAATTCTATCAGCAACAAGGGGGGTTTCCCATAGACTAACTCAAATGGTGAAAACCTGGTTATGTTCTGCCATGTTGTCCTATATGCCCAAAGAGCTTCAGGAATTTTCTGAGACCAATCCCGATGATGGCTTGCTACAGCCTTTGTTAATATATTTTCCAATACCTTGTTTGTACTCTCTACCTGTCCATTCACCTGAGGGTGATATGGAGATGTCACCCGTGTTTGACTCCATACTTTTGCATAAGATTTGTTATCATGTGGGATGTGAATTATGCCCCTCCATCTGAAACAATCTCCCTTCGAGTACCATACTGAGGAAAATTCTCTTCAAAAATAAAATCTGAAACCACATGTTCTTGCTTTCACAACAGCTCTGGCTTCCACCCTCTTAGTCACATAATCAATGTAGACTAGAATGTGAACCTTTTGATGAGAAGGTGGGTTAAAAAGTGCAACGAAGTCAATTGCCCGCTTCTCAAAAGGCTCGAGGACTACCTGGGGTTGCAATGGCATTTCATCTAATTTTCCAGGTTGCCCCATTCGTTGACAATTGTCGCATCTTCGGACATAATCTCGAGCATCCTGAAAAATAAAAGGCCAATAATATCCCATTTGCAACACCTTGTGGCCTGTTCTTTTATCTGCAAAATGTCCTCCACAAGGGCCATCGTGGGCAACCTTCAATATCTCATAAATGTCATCCTTAGGTATGCAACATCGAATCTGCTGATCAACCCCTGTGTGAAAAAGGTATCCTGCCATCCATGAATATCGGGTACTATGATGAATAATTCTCTGTTGTTCCTTGTATGACAAGTGACGAGGTACCTTCCCTGTAGCAAGATAGTTAGCAATATCTACATACCACGGAGTGTTAACAGAAATTGCAAAAAGATGTTCATCTGAAAAACTATCTTTTGTGGATGTACTTTCAGCATGATTATCTAGTCTAGATAGAAAATCAACAACCACATTATCCTTTCCTGGTTTATCTACGATGATGATGTCAAATTCTTGAAGTAATAACAACCATCTTGTAATACAACCAGGAGTAATGGGTTTATTCATCAAATACCTGATTGTTGCGTGATCAATGTGTACAGAGGTAGGATACCCAGTAATATAAGGTCAAAACTTTTTGATGGCGTAAATGACAGCAAGAAATTCTTTTTCAGTCACTATGTAGTTTAACTCGGCGAGAGCCAAGTTCTCAGTAACATAGTAAACTACATACGACACCTTGTCTACTTGCTATCCCAAAACTGCCCCAACTGTTGTCTAAGAGGCATCAACATGGATATGAAATGGTAATGTCCAATTCGGCCCTCGAAGGATCAGAGCTCTACAAACAAGTTCCTTGATCTTCACAAAGGTTGCATCACAGTCATTAGTCCACATAAAATCTACATCTTTTGTCAGTAATTGAAAAAGTGGATGTGTTATCTTAGCAAATTTTTCTCTAAAGCGCCTATAATAACCAACACAACTGATGAAACTACGTACCTGTGTGGGTGTTTTGGGTATTGGAAAGTGAAATATTACCTTTATCTTAGCTGGATCCATCCAAATTCTAGCAGTTGAGAGCAAATGTCCCAGAACTATTCCTTCCTCCATCATCATGTGGCACTTCACTATACTCAAAGAGACATGCATCCATTTACATCTTTCAAGAACTTTTTCCAGATTTACCAGCCCTTCTTTGAATGAGTCCCCGTATGGAGTAAAATCGTCCATATATATTTTTCAACACTGTCATCTACCAAATTAGAGAAAATCCCTAAAATTTCCCTTTGGAATTTTGCAGGCACATTACAGATGCCAAATGGAAGGACTCGGTATGCGAAAGTTCCCCAAGGGCACGTGAGAGTGGTTTTATCTTGATCCTCGGGAGTTATCTAGATTTGGTCGTACGCACTAAACCCGTCCAAGAAGGAGAAGAACTTCTTCCCAGCTAAAATATCCAAGACTTGGTCAATGAACGATAAAGGGAAATGGTCTTTCTATGTTGGCTTGTTTAATTCTCTGTAATCTACACATATCCGCCATTTACCATTTTTCTTGGGAACAATCACCAACAAGGAAACTCATTGGCTGTCCGAAATGGGGTAAATAAATCCTACATCCAACAGCTTTTGAAGTTCTTCCTTGATAATGTTTTTAAGAGCTGGGTTCATTCTCCTCTAGGGCTCTCTCACACGACGACAATCCTCTTTGATGTATATATGATGGGTACATAGATTGGCAGGAATCCCCTTCATGTCTGTATAGTCCTAGGCGAAGGCTTCTTTGTGATTTCGAAGAACATCTAGAAGTTGTTTTGTCTGGGATTCTAACATATTTGGGTTAATATTCACGGTCTTTCCTAGCTCTATATCTACTGGAATGTTGTCATGTGACACAATTGTAGGTAGTTCTTCAAATCCATATGTTCTTTCAATACTTTCCTGTGTTTCACAACTTAAGACATATTCTAGAATTCATTGGTTTGAATCTGAAACAGAACAGGGATCGCTAATGAAAGTAGTAGTTGTATCATCCTCCATTTCTGTTTTCAGGTGAAGGGCCTGCCCAATAGTAACAGTTGGTCTTAATTCTTCATCTTTAGATTCATACTCTTCCATTGGTAGAGGTTTCTTACGACAAGATGGTTTCATTGATAAGTTAGGTTCTGCAGGAGGGTATGACATAAGGTTTTTAGTAACTTGCCCATTTGAGATAACCATATTTCTATAACGACACCCAATGTAAGCGTTTGTGGTTGACAACCATGGTCTTTTTGCAGCATTAGGAAATCCACAAGATAATGCCATGAATCAACTAAGATTGTAGTGTCTTCTAACTTTCCTACCGGTTTGACTGTAGATCTATCTGCTAATTCTAACAAAGTAGGTGTATGTTTCATGTTTCAAAGACCCAATGTATGCATGGCCTCAACAGTAATGACATTTATAGCAACACCCAAATCTACCAAGACATTCGGAATTTCCACTCCATTAATTTGTACAATTAGAAATTGGTTCCCTGGATTGCCATATTTCACAGGCATAGTCTTTCCCAGCATAAAATCTGATAATTTTCCCATCACATGAATAGTGAGTGGGTCCCTTGATTTCTTTCTAGGATTTTTAGCACAATATTCCCTAAGAGTTTTTGCATATATAGGTACATCCCTCATAACTTGTAACATGGGAATCTTAACAAACATATTTTGTAACTCCCCTAACAAGTCAAACTCAGCTTGAGGGATCTGTTTACTCAAGGCCAACCTTTCAGGATAGGGTGGGTCAACTCGGTGTTCTTGAGTAATTAGCAGTTGAGGAGGTGTTTGATTGTTACTGGCTTGCTTTGATTTCCCTTCAACTGTTTATGGTTCTTTAACCTCACTGCCAACTTGTTCAATAATAATAGGTGAGGGTTGAGCATCTACTACTCACCTAGATCTCAAGTTCATCTCATAAAGTTCTGTGGTAGAGACACTGTATGAAGGTAGGTTGAGGGTGTCAACTTGCTGAGCCCCTTTATTATTAGGGTTCAGATTGGGTTGGATAGGAAGTTGAGGGCGAACAAGCAGATTACTGGGAGGTATGTTAGAGGGAAACTTAAGTTGTTGTGGCATTCACTGGGGAAATTGTCAGGAGGAGAGGGTCCACGCCAGTTCGGGGCCCATGAGGAATTCGAACTAGTTTGAGGAGCCCACTGTTCCCAGGGTGGAAACTGATATTGAGGCCATATAGGTGGATAAGGCATGGATTGAGGACCCATCTTAAAATTGTTAAAATACTGAGATGGATGCTAAAACATACCTTGATTTACAGTTGGTGGCCGAGGTTGCCATGTCTTTTTGGATCCCATGAAATATAGTTTATCCACTTCTTCACTTGTCCCTTGAAAGATCGCCTTCAATCCTAGAAAGGAGGGGCATGAACTTGTTGCATGACTCAGCTCGCAGATTGCACACTCTTCCACGAGTTGAATGGACATTCTCTAGGTAGATGTTTCTTTCTGCACTTCAAGTAGAATATAGCCATAGTATTTTCCAATTCCATCTGTTTTTGTTTTACTTGCAGTGTGTCCACCTGCGCAGACAGGGTACTCAAGATATCAGTGCTTAAGTTATCGAGCAGGTTTCCAATTTCTGCTTTCATGACACCTCCACCAAATACTTTTGTTGGCCGAATTCCTTGTTTATTCCTTGCAGCTCCCCTCGAGCACTAGATGCACAGCTCACCAATGGTATCAAATTCCTCTTTTGATATATCTCCCTTTCCTACTATGTTTAACAATCCCAGAGAGTCTTCTCGAAAAGCCCAGAGAAGGATAATTTTCAAAATGTCCTTATCCAAGTTAGAATGACCTGATCTCTATAGCGTGTACTTAAAACGTTCCACACAATCTTCCATGTTCTCATCTTCCTTCTACATGAACTTAAAAATTTCTTCCTTAATGTCGTGATATTTGCAATAATCCTGATACTTGTCTAGAAAAGAGGTTTTCATCTCATCCCACATGGAGATAGTCTTTCCTCCTAGATCCATAAACCATCGCAGGGTTGTCCCTTTTAATGTAGCGGGGAAGATTTTTAGTTTCTGTGCATCGGTTATGTAGTCATATCCCCGACAAAATATCAAATTCAAAAAGGAACGTGTCAGGGTCTTCAGAAGTCAGCTCATGAAAGCTAGGTAAAGCTGTCAAAGGAATGGGCTTCGTTGGTGCGCCAGTTCCAAGATCCCCAATTAGGAAGTCAATAGTAGAGGTTGTGGGTGCCATGAATATCCTCCAATAATCACTTGAAATTTCAGCAGGTTCTGCAAGGAATGATGGAGGGGATCTTGTCAAGGGAATTTTGAGTTGCTTTAACAACACTTCCCTTATCCCGTGCTGATATGGATACCCTTATAGCTCCTTCATCCCTGCCACAATGGCTTGATTCCTCAGACCTTCTGCTTGCAACTTCCTCTTCCTTTGTTACCAGCAGTGATAATCCTTCATCAAGTACAATGCTGCATACTTCTTCTGCTGCTGGAAGGGTTTGTTGTGTTAAATCAACAAGAGGTATTGTAGATAGCACTGGTTGCTCAACATATTATCCTTCTAATTTCGTTCGAGTCCCCACCCTCACAACAACATGAGAAGATGCCTATAATTCAACTCTTGCGATGATTTGTTGGATGTAAGTGTTCTTTCCCAAATCTTGTCCTCCTTTATTTGGCGATTTTCCTTTGCCCCTTTTATTTGAATCTCTTATCATGCAAATTGGTAAGAGGGAAACATCTGAATTAAATCACTATGCTCAGGACCTAGAGCAAGGTATCAAAAGACCATTCCCTCCCTAGGACGAGAGGTTAGGTTTTAACAGACAAGAAAAGAAAATGATTGAAAGGAAATCTAAGGCTCAAGACCTGGAGCAGGGTGTCAAAAGACCATTCCCTCCCTAGGATGAGAGATCAGAGAAGAAAATAAAACGCATGAAAGGAAATCTAAGGCTCAGGACCTGGAGCAGGGTGTCAAAAGACCATTCCCTCCCCAGGACGAGAGATTGGGTTTTAACAACTCGTAAAAATTCAGAACAAAACGAATCAACCCAAAAACAATAAAAAATAATAGAAATCAAAATACTAAGCTCGGGACTTAAAGCAGGGTAGCACTTCCCTCCCTAAGACGAGAGGTTGATCCTTTAGTCAATGCAGATCATGTCTTGCACCTTGTTAGCCTTCCCTGGCAACAACGCCAAAATGTTGGTGTCTGAGTGTGAATAAACTATTCCACCATTTCCACATTAATTCATCAATCCGAGTGCGTACAATTTTCAGGGTAACACACAAGGTATATGCAGGGGTAAGATTATGTTAAGTTATGGTATGTTCTATGCTTATAACAGTTTACTTCTTTTCTTATTATATTCCACAGATTAGCAATCACATGTACATAAAGTAAAGTGCATATAGAACATTAAACGATCAACATAAAACAAGCCGAGACAAGAGATACAAGATGTAGCGGCTAGCCAGGGACAAACCCCACAATGTGTGGGGAAACCCTTTGATCAAATCTTCTTTTATCTTCAATAATTCACCAGAGAGAAATAGTACAATAAATCTGATTTATATCAGCAGTAGCAAATCCTAGATCAACAGCGTCAGCATTAGCGGCTTCATCATCAAAACTAGGAAAGTCGATATCTCACAAACCAACCGTCGGATCGGCTTGATTCCACCACCAAAAGTTGCAGCCTTAAGAGGAGGTTCAGATGAACCTACAACACAGTTCAAATGAGGAGATCTTATGGTCCACACAGGTCAAACTTCACTTCTACAGTTGCTGCTTCAGTTTCAGCAGCTTCCTTCAAACTAGGGCAGTCGATATCTCGCAAACCGTCCGTCGGATTGACTTGATTCCACCACCAAAAGTTGCAGCCTTCAGAGGAGGTTCAAATGAACCTACATTGCAGATCAAGAGGAGGTTTGATGGTCCATGTTGGTCAAATTTTTGATCTGCAATTGCAGCTTCAGTTTCAGCAACTTCTGGCTTACATGTGTGAAAGAGGGACCCTTTTCTGCGCAGTACAGAAGAGACTTTTTCTGCGCAGTAGAGAGAGAGAGATGTGATGATATGAGTGAGTGCAAATGAGGAAAATTCCTCCTGTATTTATACACAATTGTTGATGCTTGAATAGATGCGACTGTTGGGCTTCTGAGCCTACATGAGTTGTAGGTCGCCTTGATAATAATTCCATAATCAAAATAAATTCATATCTCCATGAATACTTATCAGAATTGGATGATCTTTAGATCATTCCTACAACTCTCGATGAGAGGAATCTAATGAAAATATTATTAGCCATGAATAAGATGACCCACATGAAGTTTGGCTCTAGTTTCCAATTTTAACATTCCCTCTCAACTAGGGAGAAATTCATCTGCAATCTGTCCGTCGATCGCTACTATTCATCCATCAAATGCACTACCTTGTACAACCTAACCCTTGCCCTGCTCTGCTCTATTCTGCCTGTTGTGATTTGTCTTGTTCTACTCTGTACTGATTTGTACGACTCTGCTCTGCGTTGTTGTGTTCTGCTCTGCTTTTGTCTGAATTATGAAGAAGAAGAAATGATCGAGGATGTATCATACTGACTCAAAGTCAGTCTCAGAGTATGTATCACTGGTCCCAAACCAGTCTCAACCAACTCGAGGTCAGCGTCATAGTGAGTACAACTCCTACCACTGGTCCCAGACCAGTAACATCCTCCACTAACTCAAAGTCAGTCTCAGAGTGTGTACCATTGGTCCCAGACCAGTAACAACTGACCCGAAGTCAATGTCATAGAATGTACCACTCCTACCACTGGTCCCAGACCAGTATTATTGATCCCAGATCAATGGAGGTCATCCTAGCATAGAGATTATGGTAGATACAATGATGCGTCCATCGGTACTACTATGGTCCCTAACTTCATTTCCCTGCTCATTGATCAGATCAGAGGTACTTCCCATGAGTCCCAGACTGCATGGGTAGGATGTCTCGACAGGAGAACTTAATCAATCCCGTCCTCACAGGAGAAAAAATCAATCCTGCTACAATCGCCATGGAGAACACATCAATCCAGGCCATAGGAGAACACATCAATCCTGCTACAATGTCACCACGAGGTGTACATGTATACCACCACGAGATAGTGAATCATCCTGTGGTCATATGCTGCTCCAAGAAGTACCCCACACCCCCCTGGAGCTCCCAGAGCTCAATGCATCATACAGTACCCTCATTGGAGGGTCTTTGAACAACTCCAAGTTGTTCTCGGAAAGTCAGGAATTTTACTTTCCCAAGGGGCTTTGTTAGAATGTCGACAACCTGTTCATCTGTATCGATACGTTGGAGCCTTATAGCTCCCCGCTGCACCATATCTCGAATATAGTGGTACCTGTATCGATATGCTTGGAGCGATCATGAAATACGGGATTCACTGACAAACGAATCCCACTCTGGTTGTCACAAAGGATCACGATGCTATCCAATGTAAATCCAAACAACTCACTAAAGAGCTTTCGCAACCAGACTGCCTCACAGGAGGCCATGCTAGTAGCAATATACTATACTTCGGCAGTGCTCAAGGCCAAAAAAATTTGCTTCCTGCTCATCCAGGATATTGAAGCAGATCCCAAGGAGAAACAACACCCGGAAGTTCTCTTATAGTCCTCCACATTACCTGCCAATCAACATCTGTGTATCCAAATAGTCTCACATCTCCGGCAGTGTATCTTAACCCATAAGTGATTGTGCCACAAAGATATATCAACAAATTCTTGGCACCAATCCAATGTATGTGGTGGGGTTCAACCATATGTTGACTCAACGTGTTGATTGCGCAGCATATATTTGGACGGGAGTTCACTAAGAACATTAATGCTCCAACGAGTTGTCGATACTCGGTAGCATTTCATAAAACAGGTCCAGCAGCACTACCGCTTAACTTCTTGAAGTCAAGCTCCATCAGGGTAGTTACAGGCTTCCATTCCACCATACCGAATCTTTCCAATATCTTCACCACATAGTTTCCCCTAGCTTCTGCCACACTTCAAGTCCTAGGAAATAGTGCATCAGTCCTAGGTCCTTCATTTCAAATTCAGAAGCCAACTCCCTCTTACATTTGAGAATGAGAGGGTCTGCACCTGTTAGAAAGAGGTCATCCACTTACATCACCAGTATGAGAGGTTTGTCATCTTCAACCTTAAAGTAAAGGTTAGGATCGGCTTCACTCCTAGTGAATCCCAGCTTTATCAAGTAGCTATCGATCCTCTCATATCATGATCAGGGTGCTTGCTTCAGCCCATAGAGAGCCTTCTTCAACCTGCATACATGAGATTTTCGATAATAAATATCAAATCCTTTGGGTTGCTCCACGTAGACCTCTTCTCCGATCAAATCATGCAAGAACGCGGTCTTGACATCCATCTGATGTAGGTTCCATCCTTGTGAAGCGACAAGGGCTATGATCGAGCGGATGGTCGGATATCTGGAAACGGGTGCAAATATATCTTCATAGTCTATACCTTCCTTCTGGGAGAAACCACGAGCAACAAAACACGCCTTATACTTTTCCGTACTTCCATCTGCTGCATGCTTTATCTTGCAAAGCCATTAGGAAGTAACAACTGTCTTGTCCTGGGGTTTGGGAACTACTTCCCAGACATCATTCTTCATAATAGACTCATATTCTTTGGTCATAGCATCCTTCCATACTTGATGCTTGACGGCATCTGAGAATGATGAAGGCTCATTTTGTATGATCGTGCTCATGATGGTCAAGTATCCCTGATACCTATTAGGTTTCTTACTTTCACGAAAGGTTCCTTGGGGTGCAGCATGTCCTTCAACATCATCAAGTAGCCCCCAAGCCATGAAGGCCTCTTACTAGAAGAGGAAGGCTCATGTGGAGGAGGATCAATCAGATCCATGGGTTCTTATACATCATGCATTGATTCACCATCCTTTTCTTTTGATTCCCTGGTGTCGGCTTCTTGAGAGCTCCTCAAAGTCGGAAGATTGTCCACCTTGCTGAGAGCCATATCTTCTTCAAAGGTGACATCATGACTAATCACGACTTCCCCTTGACCGGTTACATAGATTCTATAGCCTTTAGTATTTTCACCATAGCCCACGAAAATTCCTTTCTTTCCAGATACACCCAATTTATTTCTTTTCTCTTTCAGCACATGAAAATATACAGGGCTTCCAAAAAATTCTAAAATGATAAACATCAGGTTTCTTAACGGTGAACATTTCTTCAGGAGTCTTGGAACCCAATGCTTTATGAGGGTATTGATTTTGTACATATACGGCGGTGTTTGCAGTTTCAGCCCATAGAAAGTTTGAAAGTCTTTGATCATGTAGCATGGCCCGGACAGCTTCCATAATCGTACGGTTCTTCCTTTCTGCCACACCATTCTGTTCAGGAGTATATGGTGTAGTAGTCTCCCTCTTAATGCCAGACTCTTTACAAAAGTCATGAAACTCGTTAGATTCATATTCAGTTCCATTATCAGTCCTTAAAATCTTGATCTTCTTTTTGGTTTGATTCTCGATCAAGGCTTGAGATGTGTCACAAGACATGACACCTAGCAGACTTCCTCCGACCTGATATAATGAATCAACTCAAAACCCAAGAGTGAAGGCATCTTAAATATTGTTTTTCCATGCACATGCGTTACCATTGACGAAATCCATGTTGTAGCCTTTGTCTTCCATTATTGAAATGGACACCAGGGTCTTTTTGAGGTCAGGTACATATCATACATCCTGTAAGTGGATCGTATTACCTTGATTCAATTTAAGAGAGACATTGCCTACACCTTTCACGAGATATTTCATATTATCTCCAAGGACAATTTCCAAGTTTGTTTCTTTCTCTATCAGATTATGGAGAACTTCTTTGTAACCAGTTAAGTGCCTTGAGGCACCACTATCAATAAGCCAAATTCCAAGCGAGTTCGAAGGAGCAGCTGGTAGATAATATTCATCCAGCTTATTGTCAATAGTGTTAGATTCATACCTGGAATTTCTAGCCTTCTTGAATGGTTGTCCTCTTCCTTGATTTCCAACACTCCTTTTACCTTTGCTATTAGATTTGTCATTCCTTTGATTGCCATGAGAGGGATTTTGATCATCATCTTGGTGAGAGTCCTTTCTATCAGGGCATTTCCTTGCATAGTGACCTGCGTTATTGCAAATGTAACATTGTCCTTTTCTTCCACCCTTAGGTCCAGCCTTTCTTTTTTATTTAAACCTATAATTATCTCTTTTCTTAGCATGAGAAGAAAAGGAAGCAGGAGGACCTTTAGGCAAGGGCATTTCTTGCTCTTCTACCCTTGTTTCTTCTTGAATGCATCTAACTATTAATTCCTCGAAACCAGGAATTACATTATTGTTCAGAAGAGTAGTCCTGAACACGTACCATTCAGATGGTAATCCTCCAAGAGTTGTGAGTGTCATTTCCCTGTCAGTAATAGTTTCCCCAATAGATAGGAGATCGTTCTTGATCTTGGTGATTCTCAAGAAGTATGTTGTTGGGTCCATATAATACTAGTGATTACCCCATTACTATGGTAGTTGTACCCCTTATTAATATTGTTGTGCCCCTATTGCCCCCATATTGTTATTACTGTGCCCCATAGAATCCCTCTATTGTTATTTTTGTGGCTTATATATTATGTTAGGTCGTGGTTATATTGTGACTCCTTAGACTCCTTATATAGAAGGAGGTTTTGTCATTTGTATCATCCAAGAATTGTTCATTAGGAATGGAAAGGAGGTTTCCCCCTCGAAGAGGCTGAATTCTAAGGCGTTGATCTGTCTTTTCTATCTTTTCTTGAGCTAGTTTCATAACATTTGGTATCAGAGCTTTGGATTCTAGGGTTTCACTGCTCCAAATAGGTCATCGTGGCATTTTCGCTATAACTTTTGTTCTGAGATGTTTCAGAAGTCGAAAAAACAACCCATTTGAGAAGACATCGGGCTGCAGCTCAGGTCCGAATTTCAGAGCATTTCGCGCTATATTTGCGGAGATATGATCTGAGGAAGTTGGTCTTTTTGTAGATTCCTGAATTACATTCCAAACAAGTGACCTGGGGAAAATCGTCATAACTTTCTCTCTGAGCATCGGATTGAAATTTCGCGTAAAGGTACAGAAAGAGGACGGACTGTAGTTTCTTCTAGTTATTTTTCAGAGCCAGAGGTCCAAATAGTGACATGTGGCACTTCATACAAGTTCGCTCTTCTGAAAAGGTCTATAATCAGGTCACTGTGGGAGATTTGGCATAACTCTTCATTGGAGAATCCAATTGGGGTCAGACTGGTGGCATTAGAAAGAGGACACAGAGGACTACCACAAGTTGCAATTTTAAAACTGGATGTTCTGAAAGTACAGAGATACATCAGATGCAATATCGAGCTCCTACAAAGAAAAAAAAGGTGTGTAGATTTTTTTTTTAATTTTTGCTTAAGATTGGTTTGAAAATTTATTTTGAAGGCATTCGAAGGGCTAGTAGAGAATTATTATCGGTAACTGATGCCCCGAGGAAAGAAAATGCAAACACCTAGTAAGGAGCCTGAAAGCTCTAGCATGACTCATGAAGAAGAGGAAGAAAAGCTGCATGATATATCAAAATTACAAAACCAAGTGCAAAAAATGTCAGCCTCACAAAAGCTAATAAAAGCTAAGATAAATGGCATGGAATCTAAGATAAAGGGCATGGAAGCTAAGATGGATGATTGGAAGACAAATTTGAAGACAGACATGGACGATTTGAAGAGAGATTTGAAGACAAACATGGACGAATTGAAGATAAATATGAATAAGTTGCTACAAGAAATGGTCACTAAGGGTGAAAGGGTAGTAAAGGAAACTCATGATGAGAACAAAAGAAATGTTACTCATGATTCCATAGACTCTAATGTGGAATCGAAGACCCATCATATTCCAAAAATCGATATGAGGAAGTTTGATGGCAAGGATCCCGCAACATGGATATTACAGATGGAGCAATTTTTCGATCTCAATAATGTGCAAAAACACAAAAGGTACGTATGGCAACTTTATATTTGGAACGAAATCAGTTTGTATGGTATCAATGGCTTTGCTCTCGTAAACAATATATCACTTGGGCAATTTTTACGGAAGAATTGATGGCACATTATGAGGATACAAAAAGCAACACTTTTTTTAGCCAATTGATAAGTCTCAAACAAAAGGGTTCAATAATGGAGCACATTGAGGAGTTCCAAAAATTGAACATAAGGGGAAAAGATATTCCAGAGGAGCATAGGATTGATGTGTTCATAGGGTCTTTAAAGGATAATATCCAACATGATGTTCGCCTTTGGGAACCTGATTCATTAGAGAAGGCATTCAGGTTAGCAAGAAAAATGGAAAGCAAAATTATGGCAACCAGGAAGCATACCACTCACAACTATAAAGACGGAAGTGTTGTTGCCCCTAGTCTTCCACAACCTATAAGGTTGACACCACAACAATTGGAAGAAAAAAGAGCAAAAGGGCTTTGTTACAGTTGTGATAGCAAATACACTAAAGGTCATAAGTGTGCTGAGAAGAAATTATTCTACATAGATTGTGAAGAGGAAGAAGAAAAGGAGCAAGAAAGGTCAAAAGAAGAGGATATACTCCAGGAACAAAGCCTAGATGAAGAAAAATGAATCCGACCATATGTTGTAATGCATTGGTGGGAATTACCACTCCTCAAACCATCAAGATAGAAGGACAAATCAAGAAGAAAAAGGTAATAGTGTTGATTGATTCAGGAAGTACTCACAATTTTATTCATTGTAAAGTAGCAAAAGAATTGAATTGCTTCTTATATCTAGCACCAGAGTGTCAAGTGATGGCTGCAAATGGAGGAACAATAAATTGCTCTAGAAAGTGCCATAATATAAAGCTATCCATGGGAGAATATGTATTGACTAGCCCAATGCTTTCCATTCCAATGGGAGGTGCTGATGTTGTACTAGGAGTCCAATGGCTACAATCCTTGGGTACAATAGCTTTTAATTTTCAAGAACTTTTCATCAAATTTTCTATGAAGGAAAGGAAGTTGAATTAAGGGTATTGCAGGGAAACCAGGAAAGATAATCAGATCTAATGGTATGACAAAGCTTCTAAAAAAGGAGCAAAGAGGTGTAATTGCACAATTATGTTCGCTAGATGTTTCCACATCGGAATCATCTATTTATCCAGATCTCCAAAAGTCCTGG
Source organism: Pinus taeda (assembly GCA_000404065.3). Lineage (NCBI taxonomy): Eukaryota > Viridiplantae > Streptophyta > Pinopsida > Pinales > Pinaceae > Pinus > Pinus taeda. Next base: position 48,433 of record APFE030474943.1, read on the forward strand.
ACAATCATTCCAAGGTATTTGAGACTCCCAAAGGTCTCCCACCTATGCGTGATCGTGATCATACTATTCATCTGATTCCAGGAAGTGTTCCTCCAAACATCAGGCCGTACAGATATCCCTATGTCCAAAA